>JAUZNJ010098229.1:0-48200 GCA_034780135.1 Jordanella pulchra
CCCAAGGAAAGAAGAAACTACCTGACTGATGGAAAAGAACAACAAAAGGGAGGAACAAAGGAAGGACACCACTACCAGAAGGGACAGAAGTAACAAAAACAACTAAAGTGGAAGGGTAGGAAATAATGAAAAATGAGAAATAATGAAAGGAGGGAAACAGGTAAGAACTTTAGGAAGGACTGACAAGAAGTTTGACCACATAAAGAGAGAACATTCTTCAGATACCCTGAATTTTATCTACTCCAGTCCTGGAAAATCCTGAGATCAATTCTAGACTGCTCAGAAAACCTGAAGAGAAAACGAAATGAGAAAAAAAATAAAAAAAAAACAAAAAAAAAACACACACTTAAATTTGCATAGATCTTTATTTTTTAGTAGAATCTATAATTGACATCAATTAAATAAAAAGAAGAAAACAAAAGAAAAACATCTTTAAATTACAAGAAAATTACACTGCACCGTTCATATAGTACAAAAATAGGCCTTATTTTAGAGTTATGTTCCACGTAGGATAGTCATTCTTGTACATTAATCATCGGTCACAAATTTGTAAGGTACTGTGTGCAGCCACAGGTCAGGAGCCTCGAGAAGAGGCGGGAGGAGGTCAAAGATGTGGACTGAGACTTGCTCCTCCATCGCAAAGTGTTTCGCTTCTACTTTAACAAGCATGTGCACGCAGATCTGGTTCAGCCCTTAAGGTCATGGCGATGGGATACATTCTACCTCCTCCCTCCACAGCTGCTCAACAGGCAACATGTCATTAGGGACCTTCAGAAAGGCAGAGATCACTGGGGTTTCATCGAAACACTTTAAACGCAGCTACAGGAGGACGGATGGGATGAACCGACCTGAAGGCGACACGTTCTAAAAGACAACAGACAGCATTTAAATGATTGTCTTTGGTTATGCCAAAGATATTGCTCCTATCAACTACGTCCGAGTTTGCGTGGAAAACTTCAGACTACATCCTAAAAAAAAAAGGGGGGGGGACAGGAGCAACATCCAGCTCCAAGTTGAAAGCCTTTGAATGACGTGATGGTTTTCATCTTTACAATCGGACAAAAATAATTAGCAATAAACTGATTTGAAGCTTTAAGCTTTACTGCCAGCCAGGTGGGGACTTTAAAGTCATGAACGGGCTGCTTTCTGGGACCGCTGGCAAACCAGTTTTTTTTAGTGTGTATTTTATATCACATTCTGGCAGTGAAAGCCGCCCATGGGTTTCAGCAGCTCTGGAAGCACAAGCTAATTAATGCTGCCTCCATTCGGGAGTTTCTCTAAAAGTTAAAACCTTGAATGAAAAGAGTTCATCGGTTCAGACTTGTCAGGCTGTAGTGAATAGATCAACATAAAATGAAGGAAAATCAATTAATGGGCTTCAGAACGTTACGGGGAAAGTGGTTGGAAGGGAAAATGCAAAGAGCAAGATACTGACTAAATTATGGGTTTTATTATAATTAGTCAACAGTCAGATTTTAATTGGATTCTGTTTTGTTGCCCATTTTCTGGTGTTTGCACAAGGCTGGAGCTCAGCGGGGACCAATCAAAGCTCGCATGGCGGTAGGCACTGACGTATTTCACACAAAGCTGGAGGCTATAACACATTTGTTGCTTTTGAGGTGGTTCTTTTCTCCACTGGATCCGCTCTAATAGGTCTCCTACCAGTCCAGAAACAACCAAATGTGCTGCACCTTCCTGTTTGGGCCATCTAAGGGTATAAAACTGTTTGACAGTATCCGAACTAAAGCACCTGCATCTGTCTGCTTCATCTTCACAAACTGAGCCTTTTCTGAAACACATGTGAAGTTTTTGCAACACAAGTGGTTCAATTAATAGCTAAAAATCAATTTGTCTGTGTGCCTTGGCACCCTTCTTGCCTTAAAGACAAGGACATTGATTGTCAGTGACATAAACTTAGGAAAAAAACATAAAATACAAAAAGACAACAAACTCCGAAGTCCAGAAGGAGACGCCCCTTAGAAACAGTCCCACCGTTTTAAGCCAGTCGATTTCATCTGTGAACATTTCATTGAAATCTTTCGCCTCACTAACCGGTTTTAAAGCCCACTCATGACACTGATCGTAAAAGGCAATACATTTAAGAGAGAACAGGTGAGTTTCCAGGGAAGTATAGTTGACAGTTTAGTGATTTACTTTCACTTCTTTCCTTCTGAAACATAAACCCATCCAACTAAATCACCACAGAGAAAATGTGAATGCCTATCCCATACTTAAATTCACCTCTGTAATTAACAGCCCGTCTAAGTGTGTGAAGCCTTGCTGTGGGATGAGAGGTAGATAAAAGGACGAGCAGCTGCAGTTTGCTCTGCACGCCGTCATCTGGAAACCTCTTCCAGCAAGCATCGGCTTTTTCTGTGCAGAGATTCAAACAAAGAGTGAAAGAAAACGACAAAAACAGGAATCAAGAGGAAATCAAATTGGCTATAATGGATTAAACAATGAGACGCCTCATTTCATATGATCACAGCCCAGAAAAAAGGAAGGAAAGACAAAATGATATGACTTAAAATAAAAGAATTATATTAATAAAATCTCTTCACTGTAGAATCATTTGGAGTAAAATATTCAAGTGTGCCGACTTGATCATTTGAATTTCTAATTAAGATGAGGTGCAGAGATGCTGATGAGCTGAGGAGCGTCGAAAGTGGGATGTTAATCCACACTTGAGATTTGAAGAGGAGAGATGGGGTGGGGGGGTCGAAACCATGGCCAGGTGAGTCAGGTGATACTTTACAACCTCAGCCATGCGCGTGCACGAACTGAACCCACAGCAGTCATTAAGACCTGAGCCTTTTGTTTGTGGGGCTGATTTGCTCTGACAGCATCGGGGGTGGGGGGGCTTGATGTATTGTTACAGCCTCTGCTGTGTCGAGGAATCAATCACAGGTAAGTCAACACCTGCCAGCTGGTTTGAGGGGCTCAAACATGCACGGCGGCGCCTCAGCTGCTTCATCTCCCACTCCTTTGGGGGGGGGGGCATCAGATGCAGCCATTAAA
Source organism: Jordanella pulchra (assembly GCA_034780135.1). NCBI lineage: Eukaryota > Metazoa > Chordata > Actinopteri > Cyprinodontiformes > Cyprinodontidae > Jordanella > Jordanella pulchra. The sequence continues at coordinate 3,019 of JAUZNJ010098229.1, forward strand.
AATCAGTGGCTGGGTGTGAGATATTTATCTGCTGTTTTCTTGGCATTTATTCTTCCTGAAGTTCAGTTGTTCGCATCAGAGCAAACAGTGCTTCTGGGATCTACAAACGATGGAAAGCTTTTAGATGCTTTCCTAGTTGCGATGGCATTTTAAACTGCTACATGCCTTTTTGCTTTTTTCTTTTTCTTATCGCTGGTTTTCCTTTTATTTTAAATGCAGTCGCAAAATGCCGATTTTAAATACTGACGTCAACAAATGACAAAACAGGAGAGAAGTAAATGTTTTTCGACGGGTCTGAACGGCTCTTTGAATAACTGTCATTTTGTCATCAGTTAAAATCTTAAACGACAGGAAGCACTTTAATGTCTTCATTAGTGGCACGACGCTCCAACCGCACATCAGATCTCAACACCCGTTATTATGCAGGCTCATTCATTCAGAAATGCACACGCACACAAAATCATCTCTTATTCTCCTGCTCGAAAATCTCTTCTGGCTACTGCACTGAGACTAATGGAAGATGGGGGGGAGATGTAGATACAGTAAATGAGGATTTGTTTACTGTAACAAAAAAGAAGCTGGAGGTAAAATGAACTCTGCACCAGCAGATGCTGGTAGTGATATGAGGTTTGGAAGAGACGCTTTAACAGAAACGCATTCAAGTGTGAAGAAAACAAAAGCTCAGGCTGTTCCCAGCTTCAAAAAAAATCAGCAGCTCCCCATCATGACTCCCACGATGAAGTGAGAACGGCTCCTAAAAGCAGATGAGGATCTGAATAAGACAGGGAGGATAAAATGAAGTGGGTGTGGAAGAGATTGAGTGGACAGTGAACAGCCCTGAAGTGTGGAGACAGATTGGGATGAGAGGAATTTAAAGGAGAGGAGGAGGAGGGACTTCTGAAGGCATTAAAGAGCACTTTGTGTTTTGATAAAGGCAGTCCTCTCGTTGTGGACGTCGAACTCTTCGTTTTCCGAGTCAGTGTTCAGCCCGTCGTCCCCCCAGACCGTCGGGATGCCGCGGTACGACACCACCCGGCTTCCCCTCAGGCTGAAGCCGCCGCCCGCCTCCAAAGAGGGCAACTTGATGAGCGCGCCGGAGCGGAGCTGCAGCAGCAGGAATACGCCGGCGAAGGTGGCGATGATGGCCACGCAGCTGAGCAAGGCGATGGTGACGGGAAGCTGAGAGCCATGTTCGAGCAAAGGCTTGGGGACTTCCTGGCCCAACATGAAGCCGCCGGGGGACTCTCGCATGGTGGGGTTGAGGCGCAGGCAGGTACCCGAGACGGAGTCCAGGGAGCTGTGATCGGGGCAGGACTGGCAGAACTGAGCGTTGAGCCTGCTGCAGGTGACGCAGGGCGGCTGGCAGGGCAGGCAGGCCGGGACGGAAGCTGGCTGGATGGAGTTCCCCACTGTGTAGTTGAGGGGCTGGGAGCCCACTGCGAAGCCTGCTGGACATTCTTTCACACAGCCCCGCTGAAAGAGGTAGTAGCCAGGGTTGCACTCTGCAACAAAGAGAGAGAGAAACTGAAATCAGCAGCTGCTCTCACCATCTACCCTCTCATATGAGTCAGAGCAGACCAAAAAAACAGGGAACCAGAATCATTTTCTTCACAGCTTTCAAAGCCATCAAACTTCCAGACTGAAAACTCCAGACTATTCAGCTCACTTCCTAAATTATACATTGAACTTTAAAACATAAATTTAATTCAATCAGAGGAATATTAGTTTTTTTAAGTAGTCATTTGACCTAAAGTGACTTTATTTGTAGGTTCATTTGGTCTGAAAGTTATCCATCTGCACAAACGCATTTCAGCAAATGACAAATAACAAAAAGCATAAATATAAATAGTGGAAGCAGAAGTAGATAAAAAAAGTTCGATCAGGATGTAACGCCCAAAGCGCATCAGCGCTCTGCAGCCAGAGACTAGAAACCAACAGAAAGAAGAAACTGAAACATGGCAAACTGCATCTATAACAACCAACCTCACTCATTATCTGAGCCAAGTTGTTTATTGAACCTCTGACCTTTAGGGATCCTAATCATGTATCATGTCTGAACAGCTGTGTTCACTTCCTAGAACAAGTAGCACAGAGAAGTTAACTAAGAACTGATATTATGTCTTTAAAATTTTGGTTGTTCAACTGTTTTGGGAACAAATATTTATCATTCATTGCAAAACTTTTCATACCAAACATCTGTCAGTCTATCATAACTGAAATAAATGGAGATGTACTAAAAGAGAAAGCCTAAGACGATTCAATTTAATGCATCTCCACGTTTCACTAAAATACTACAATCAACACACATCTCAGCAAATGTAAAATCCATAAATTTCACCTTGTTTATTTAAGTTCTGCAGAATGTTACTCAATGAAATTCATACACAAGTTGCATTTGTTTATTCCAAATTATATATTCTCAAAGCTACTCATGCCCTTTATGTTTGCTTATCTCTTTGTTTCTCTTTAAAAACGTTTTTCCGATACTGATCAAAATCCGCACTGACGTTCCAATACCTGGAGTGTTGTTTCTGTCCAAACAAATGCTTTTATAAAAAGGATCATTTCGCTAATACTACAGATGACATCTGAGCTGTTCGCTGGACATTACCAGCCAGGCGTCAGCGTCAGGCTGCGAAACTGTGAAGCGTTTCCATTGAAACGCGTTTAATTCATACACACATATTATTCAAGTCGAATCTAAAATCATTACATTCTTAACTCCACAGCCTTAGAGAAATCCCCTACACCCGCTTGTCTTCAGTGGTACCAATTACCCGGATGTTTGCTTTCAGCATCTTTTCTTCTTTGCAGCGATGAACTCTGCTGCACTCTGAGAGCAACGAGTAAAAAAAACAACAACACAGGGAGTATGACTACAGAAAACTGCCTATCTAGTAATCAGTTACAGTGTGAGGGCAGCAAAGCCAAATACATACATAAAGTAGGCTTGAACACGAAAATAAAAAAAAATCCACTGCAGCATTTTAGCAGCTTGGAGGGTTAAGATAATTGTGTTTCAGCTGTCACGCCGCTCTGTGTTCCTGAGATGCACAATTTTCATAACATTCTGGTTGAGATGCTGCTCAAATGCATAATAATTGTATTCAGTCAACATTTGTGTGTTGGCATGCTGAACCCTCAGACGGCCTGTAGGGGTCAGGCTGTCTCCATCTCAGTCAGCATGTAGCTGCTTTTAGAAGGGGCTCATTGGGAGCGGGAGACCTCGCCTCTAGCAATAGTTGTATTAGGAAGGAAGAGAAGTGAAGAGCTTCAAATTGAAATGAGATTAGTTAAGAGAGCTGAGGTGATGCTTATTTGATCTCATCAGAGGTTAGCTATTCATTTAAAACACTGATGCTGGTGGGAGAGTGCTGTGATGCTGGTGTGCAGCTGAGCACACACAGTCACAAGTTTAGCTGAGGTATGTAGCCTGTTTTTTTTCCTCTAACGTCCATTTATCTGTTCAGTTCACCCTGACTGCTGCAACTTTGTGAAAGGGGGCGGGATGAGTGGTCTCACCGATACATTTGGTGCTCAGATCCAAAGTCTTGCAGTTGTCGTTGCTGGACTGGACCTGTTCAGATGAGCTGGAAGATGCCGAGCCGGTGCCGTACAGCACCAGGGTGAACTGGGTCAGGGTGCCTAAAATGAGACGAGGGGATAAAAAAAGAAATTAGAAAGAGGCCCGTCAAAAGCCGTAAGGCTCCAGCGCTCCCAGTGGATTCTGGTAATTGTATTCTGGTTCTATTCCTGACAGATCGTGGCTCTGAAACATGAGCCACGCATTTAAACGTAACACGTCCTCTGTGACCAAGTGCAGTAATATAAAAAAAACTGACTTCCGTAAATAACTCCTGACTACTGATGAATGTTTGAGACAATAACCCAGATCTATTCTCTGGGACTTTCTTAGCTGCATATTGAGTTGAGGAGCAGCTTTGTTGTGTTAGCAATGACGCTGACGCAAGATCCAAAGGCAAACATAAAAGCTCCTTTCTTACTATAAGGTATGCCGCCTCATGTCCTTCTTGCACTTGTGACCTAGAAATTGTTCCCTGCCTATGATACCGAGCCATCTTCCAATCCCTTAAAAGCACCTTGAGGAGATGAGAACAAAGGAGGCTTCAGGAGGAGCTTAGAGGAGAGAAATCAAAGGAGGATCCTTCCTTGGAAATTATTTTTTAATTCTCCCAGAGATGAAGCAAAAATGCATTTGAGCATAATGAAAATTGCCCACAGGTTGTTTATTTCACTCTTCTCACGCAAAAAACCAACAATCAACAGGTAAGCTGGTTTCTGCAAAGCCACAAAGTTTAAACTATTGCAGAGAGAGCAGAGACGCTGAGAGCCACTGGATGTCTAATCGCCTTGCAGTGAACTATGACCCTTTTAGCTGAGGAGCAGACACAGATTACAATCAGTTAAACTATTTAGATAAATGGAGGCTAACAGAAAAGATATTTACCATAATCACTGGCACCAGCTACGTTCTCAATCTCCAACGTCCACACGCCACTGGGGTTCTCGTCCCAAGAGTGGGTGGTCATGAATGCCCAGTCATTGAAACCCTCTGATGAATAGTCATGAGGCCTGAAGGACACCAATCATGTAGCATCGTTAGTGGGATCATGCATTTAAACTGAATGCATCCATGTTCTGGTGACGTTGGTACCTCGGGTGCAGCAGGGTGGAGCGTGTGCCGGCAGGACTGATGAGGTGGATGGCCAAGTTCCCCCTCCGGTTGTAGGTGAGGGTGAGCCGGGCCTGGACGTGCTCTAATGAAGTCACATGACTGTCTGAACCGAAGCAGGCGTCCACGCTTCTGTTAATCAACAAATGGCTGCCTATGTTCCTGGAAGACGACAACAGAAGTGAGACACACGCATTAAGTCTGAAGCAAACATTATCTTTGCTCCTTTTTTTTGTGCCAGCAGGGAAGGATTTTACTGCTGACCACAGTCATAAGCTGGAGGGTGAGATGGAACCACTGTTCTTAGGCAGGTAAAGCATCCAATACCCTCTCTCTCTCCTTCACCTCAAATCCTCTTAGGAAAATTAGACACATTCACAACAATTCTGAGGAGGACAGCTTCAGATGTGCACAAAATGCAGGAATATTCTTCGATTTCTCATGTTGCATCAAATACAAATCTGCCTCCAATTACATTCCAAGCAGATACTCATATTTTAAGCTCCATTATAGGATCACCTGCTGTAAAACGCCTTTGATCAGTAAAGCGGATTAACACTGGAGAAGACGACTAGAAGCTGAACTTAAGACGCTGCAGGGGAGTGATAAAATACAGTTCAATAACCTTAATTAGCTGTTTAGCTTCTAAGCCTGCCGCAGCAAATGGCGGCTCAGAGTGGGGAGAGTCATGCTAAAGGTTTGTCAAACTACTTCCCACAGTCACCACATGCTTGCTGTCGATGATCAGCTGAGTTTTTTTTTGAATAGTATTTCTTATCTGCTGTTATGAGAAACTTGTTTATAAACTGAGCTCGTTTTAAAAGAGCTTATAGTTGATATCTATAGTAAACCAGATCTATATAAATAACCTGGATACTTATGTAATTTCTATCGTATTTTTCTTCCTACCAGTCAGGCTGCATTCGATTTTTCTTTTTCATAATCATACATTATATTTGTGCAATTTTTTTTTCAAAGGCTGTTACTGTGTCTCCCTCTTCTGCCGGGGGGAAGTAATTACCTCCCTAATGGATGCGATGACACTGAGAGTCATGATATCATGATTGTTAGGAGACATTATAAATATATATCTTGTAAGGATGGTAGCAAGCAGTACGAATTCAATATGAGGCTTTAAGCAGATATTAGATAATTGATCTTTTTGTTCCTTCCTCATTTGGTTTAGGAGACTCGAATCAGTCAAAATTCAATTCTGCAGCTTAGGCCTCCAAGAAAGACAAGAAATGTAAGGTTTATCACGGCAAACAAAAGATAATTCTTTGAGCCCAGCCAAACGTGAAGCTTTGTGATGCAGCGGCCGGGTAACCTAGGAGAAACAGGAGCGTGTTTCAAGACTATAAATAATCGGATGAAAAGCTCCCAGAAAGCTTCCAGCTCATCCACCTGCTCTATGTTGTTTTTCTTTGTCACCGTTATTTGCAATAAGTTCTTAGAAACAACAAATTGTGTAAACGCATACATTCACAACACATTCAGAGGTCACAGCTTGTAACAAAGCCAACTTTGTTCAGTCAGGTGGAAGCTTAGAGGAGATTTTTCTTCCAGTAGTTTTTCCCCTCTTTGGTTCAAAATCCATTTTTCACAATATGATCACAGCTGCTGTACAAATGGCAGATTTCAAGGGTTCTTTTGATATGTTAATATCTGTATGTGGTGAATAACGCTGCTAATGGAGTTATTCATTCTTTAGACTGTTTTTTGCCAATCACAGTTGATAAACAAGGCAGCTAAAAACCTAAAATGTGTATTGAATAACCTGCAGCTCCCAGATGCTCGAACCATCTGGTCATCACAGCAGTAGAGGAGAGACGAAGCTCTGACCCAGTGAGACGAGAGACAGCGAGAGAACATAATGAACAGAGGATGTCACATCGAGTTTAGACCACATCACCCAGGAAGAGGGGCGCAGAAAAAAAAAAAAAGATGTCTGAACGTTAATGTTTAAACATATAATTGGGAGAAGTCTGAGCAGACAAATATTGGCAGGGATTTTAATGAATGCCACCAGGCCGACAGAGATGAAGACACAACATTTCACTGAAATGATGCATGAAGGCTCATTTAGAAAACTCCTGTACAGGCATATGGTGATGGAACATTAAAGCTTCACTAACCGAACCGCAACGCATCCAAAACAGTTTCCCATGCAATATCTGCTCGACTGCGATCTGGTCTGGTCTGTGATCTTTGGTTTGTGATGGAGATTTTAGCCGTTAGTTTCTCTGCTCAGCTTATAGAGTAACTTTAAGTCAGTCCACAATCTTGTTTTTGTCTCAATTGCTCACATTTTGTCAGATAAATGTTGTTTTATCATAAAAAAAACAACGGTAGCCGTCATATTCCAGATGTGTTTTTTCTCAGGCACCATCAGATAATCTAAATATATGGTCATTTTATTTCAGTCTACGTTCAGCCGTAGTTGCTTTCATCCTTTTAACTACAAATGTTGGAATCAATACAAAAGGCAGACATAATTAGCTAAACCACACCCACAGTGGAAGATGGCTTAACGTTTTCATAAAAGTCTTGCTCCTTGTTTGGATGGGTCACCTTTAAGTAAATGATTACCAACCTCGGCTCACTGAGAATGGAGATCACACACTTCCTCTGAGGCCCCACATTCGTCCACGTCTTCGCCAGTGATACAATAGCACTGGCATCAAGCAGACCGTATCCGTAGGAATGGCTGACTGTAGGAACAACAACAGAGATGAGCCTCATTAATGTCTGCTTTCTGAAAGGTGATTTCTACAAATATATATTTTTAATGTGTCCGATAAATTCTCTGTTAAATTCTTGAGTTATGCTCATATTTTCAGATATCCTTTAAGTATTAAGATTTGCTGATTCTGGAATACAGCTTTTGGACACTAGCTTAGAAGATCAGTGGGTGGACAGCAAAGTTCGCATACTTTTGAAGAGTCAGCGTTAGCTTTTTTAACTAAACAATCCTCCTTCTTTTAGTGCGAAGTGTTTCGATTACTGTGGGGCTTTTTTTTTTTTGAATTGATTCAGTTTTAGTTTTTCTCTAACATATGAAACTGATTGCCTGCAGACAACTTTTAAGTTGTACAAGCAAACGAGAGCCAATTTCTCCAATTCTGGCCGACATTCGCCGGTTTCACCACTGGAGTCCTATTTGTTTTTAAGCCTCTTAACAGTTGTGCTCCATTTTCTCTGTCTGAACCGCTGCATTCTAATGTACCGTCTGACTCCCTCAGGTCGGTAGACCAGATGCTTTTACATGTTCCAAGGATGTGATGAAAACTCAGAGGACACGGAGATTTCCCACCAAGGCTGTGGAATGCTTTGGCTTTGCGTATCATGCAGGCTCCTTTCCTTACTGTTTTTTTAAATCTCTTAACTTTTAACCTCTGGCTTTTAAACCAGTCTGAATTATTGACTATCTTCACAGATTCATTTTTTTTCTCTCTGTCCTTCTATTTTATTTCTTACAGACTTTTTCCTCATCTTCCTCCTGTTCTTGTGTGTTCTTTTTATTTTCTGCTCTATTTGTCTCTTATGTTAAATGTAAATCAGCATTTTAGTAATCTATGTTTTACTTTATGATATAAACCATAAAATGCATATAGAGTACTGCACAAACGTTTAAGGTGACGTAGATTAAGAGTGTGTTCAATAGTGGACGTTTTATAGTGTAGTTTTATCGCTAAGTGAAATAAAAAAATTGGTGATATTAACGACGGCAATGACTCTTCTAAGCAGAAACAGCCCTGGTAGGTTGTTTCTAACATCTCTGAGAACTAACCACAGATTTCCTGTGGGTGTGGGCTTTCTCCACTCTTTAGCACTTCCCTGATGGCTCTGGATGATGGATGAGTATCTCACTGCATAAATATCAGCCTTGAGCTCTCAACATATCCTGACCAGATCTCATCCTTGTTTATACAAATCCAACCACAGACATTTGCATGTGGCTGGATTTGTATCATTTGTGATTTTTCTTAAGTTCGCTTAAGATTTAAACTCTTCCAATTAAACAATTATACCTTCCACCTTTGACGTGCTCTTTGCTAGCAGCCCTCTTTTCAGGGCCTAAAACTTTTGCTCATTACTGTTTATTTTTCTGCCCTCAGCCTCATTTCTTTACAGAGGACAGAAGATAACTTGGATGAAGCTGCTGCACCTTTGCGTCCGACTCCATTGGTTCTCCAGTCGTTGGTGAGCAGGTGGGCGGGACGAGATGTTCTCACAACCAGATGTTGCATGTCCCTCCAGGTGAGTTGTTTACTGGAACAAATGGAAATGTGTGTTAGCACATAAAAAAAAGGCACACAGCGGCTAGCACGTGTAACACCACATGCTCCTACTTAGAGACTCCACAGAAGATCAAAGGGCTGAGCATGACAATGCATGTGCAGCTTAAACTTGCAGGTGGAAAGCTAATTAAATCAATGAGGTCCCAGTCACAGTTTCCAGCCAAGCTATTAGATCTTAAGCCTGCGTGGGTTTGAGGTTCATTTAAACTCTTTTGCTAAAATAAAGAAAACACCAACAGAGTATCTATTGCTTTGTTGTTGTTTTTTTCCATAAGCTAACGTTTAATAGGGTTAAAAGTCTGGGCTGGATTTGTCTCTCTTTTTGTTGACTTCATACAGCTTTAAATTCATCATGACTTTAAATTGTGGATTCAGTTAAAATGAAAGGATTTGACTTGTAACTTTTGGTAAATCTTTCCTCATCAAATTCATTTTTATTTTTTTGTTTCCATGTTTTTTTTCCCCTCTATCATCTAGACTAATTACTTGCATTCAAGCTTATACCTAACATCTTTAATGGCCATCCATTAGTGCTGGGTGAGCAGATAAAAATGATTAGTGCTGCAAGGTATTTGTAACAGTACAGCTGAAGTATGTGGCAGAAGGCTTAAATAACTTAATTCTTAATACTTAAAAAAAAGCAAATCTCCTTATAATGAATAAGCAACACGAGAGATTTAAAGATGCAGCAAAAAAAGGGATGAATCTAGTCGTCTTTTTGAAGTATTTTCTGTCGGGAACAGATTCAGGTGAAATTTAACAAACTAGCTTAGAAATCTAATGTGATGAAATCTCTAAAACACTGAAGCTGCAGCTTGATGAGCTTTCAGTACAAACATTGTTTATTTCTTTCCTTTTCAGTGCATTTTAGTCAATTTCAATTTCAATCAATATAATTGGAGCAAATAAGCAGTTCAGGTCCAAAAATCACAAAAGCGGTAATAAGCACTTACTTGGCTTCTAGGGCGAGAGCAATGATCCCAGCAGCCAGGGGGGCAGAGGCGGAGGTGCCGGTGTGAGAGTCTGTACATTTAGATTTGAGGTCTGTTGTTATCTAAAGAGGAAAGACAAAATAATAAAACATTTCAACAGATCCATCCATCCTGTCCGGGCTGTTAATGTTATTTTGCTTCTTTGTCCCAGTTGTAATGTTCAGATCAACCAAGATTTAATGTCAAATAATGAAGACCTAAATAAATAAAAACAGCAGTTTCTTCATGATGACTTAGTTTTTAGATTTAATCATTATTAGAAAAAAATGTTTAAAACAACCCAGATCTTTATGTAGAAACGTTGCTTCCATCTAAATATCAGTAGCATAAGAGGTTATTCAAATGTCACTGAGAGGAAATCTTAATCTTCGTGATAAATTAGTCACATTAAAAGCTTTTTTTAAATCATTACTGGCCTGGTTATAACTGGTCCTAAGATCATACCACACAACTTCAATCTAAATTGGGTCTGGGCTTGGACTAGGCCATTTCAAACCTTTATTTTGAAGCCATTTATATGTGGACTTCCAGGTGTACATTAGATCATTATCTCTGGATGGAAATTCTACTTCATGATTTAAATACAGAGAATAATTCATGGATGGTTCATCTGGAAAGTCATCTCCTCCCCAAAAAGCAACATAGGAACTTCAGATTACTCTCCCAGCAACATGTTTCCCTTTCAGTTCAATGTAGCTTTTTTCTGAAAAGCTCTGCTAGCATTACACCACATGTAAGGAGGAACACGTTTACATAAAGTTTATGTCTCGTTATTCTACAGCATATTTATGGATCATCCAGACCTTTTTGTCTGAGTGTGAGATTGGCATTTTATATTTGCTTTGGTTTAGCACTGGTTTTCATTTTGGAAATCTCCCATGTATTTCATTTTTTGCCCAGCCTCTCTCTCACACCACTGAATCATAAACACCAACCTTTAACTGAGGGAAGTGAGACCTGCAGTGATTAAAATGTTGTTTTAGTCATTTTAAGCCCTCCTGGATGAGCAGAGGATGTGGTCTTGGAGTAACTCTGGCCCCTTCTGGGACCCAAAGCCCCAGTTAAGGCTTTTAAATTCTTTCCAGACTGTTGAGTGTCAGTAATTTGGTTTGGTGAAGCATTTAAAAGAGAATCAAGAATATTTAGCCATCATAGTTAATAGTTTAAAAAAGCGGGATGTTCGCATTTATACACCAGATTAGTTCAGATAGCATGGACATTAAGTCACTATTTGTTTAGAGTGTTTCTAAATTATTATGGTTTGATGATGTGGCGTGTAAACAAAAAAAAAAAAATAGAAGTGATATCTGTGAACAGGAGAATACGTCTTCACAGCTTGGTATATTAATCACCTTAAAAAATCTATATATTTTAGGCCAGTTGGAGTTTTTAATAAATGCAGTATTACAAGCAATCAATATTTCACTTTCCCCTTTCATTTATTTTGCACAATTCCTATAAAGCTCTTGGATAACTTAAAATTGGCTCCAGTTAAATGAAGAAAATCCTTTACTTTTCACCTTATTCTCATTTGGTATCTTATACTGCTTGTATTTGCTGCGGGCAAGAATAATCTAATGCATAAAGAAGCAGAGAGTTAAGTGTAAAAAGCTTCCAGCTAGAAAAATCAAACCATGGAAATCATGTGCTCTCCTTCTCTTTAAGAGAGACTCTTTTTAGAAGGAACTGCTTCAGCAGACATCCTCTGAGTGATCCATAGTGGAGGGCTGTGGATTCACTGGGCAGCTCCCAGATGTGAATATCTCTCCCTGCAAGCATAAAAAAAACCAAGCAGCTGCACAACCAGAGAATTTCTTCAAGGAAAACTCTGTCTCAAACGATAAAAAAAAAAAAACTTTAAAAATCCTGCAGCTTATTGCAAAAAGCAAGTTTGTCTACTTTTCTGAGCAAGACTGCGAATTAAAAGCAGAGCTAAAAAGATACTTCATGACATACTTTTGCGAATGAATATATTCTAGCAAAGAAAAGAAAAAGAAGACCAAAACCAAACCCCCAAAAAATCTTAACATCAGAATATTTTCTCTGGAATAACCTCACAGATTTCACCCTTTCTCCTGGTCTCCTACTTTTTCCTTTTTTTTCCGCTAAGTTCATGAGTGACATCATAATTAAATCAGTGCATCACAGACACATTACAGGACCAGCCACATGTCATGAAGTTGTCATCGGCTGCCTGTCAGGCTCTTCACGCTGCGTGGCTGCATGCTATAAAGGCGAAGTGTGTGTGTGTGTGTGTGTGTGTGTGTGTCTGTATATGTAGGAAAGAGATTTAATGCTTGTCACAAGAATGTTAAGCAGAAACAGATTTGATGGATGAAGCTCCAGCGGTTTACTATGGACGTTTTAATGACTCGCAACTATGAAAACAGATAGAAAATGTCATTAACCGACCGCAAAAAATACCGTGTTAATTAATTAATTATTTAACTTTTTTACTATTAAGGGAAATATATTTATAACTTATTTACTTTGACAGATTTGTATTTTTATAATCAAGTAAAACAGAAGAGTCAATTTCTTTTCATAACAACAGATAAATTAGAAAATCCATTGACCTAAAATAAATAAATTACTATAAACGTATAGCATTTTATTGAGGTTATCTCACAGCGACAATCATCAAAGTAAGCAACAACCAGACAAAATCTGATCGGATGTGTATATTAATTAATATTTCAACATGTTTAAAAACATTTAGCAACCCATAGCGAAGGTACGCCAGGGAAACTGTACATCAGATTAAACTGCTCATCTTTCCCATTAAACTATGTGAAATTTGAATCTCATTGAGGCAAGTCCCACTTTTCCAGAGGGACACTGAAGCATTTCCAACACATTCAACAGATACAATCAGTCTGCATTTGCTTCCTGTCAGTCGAATTTGGACACTGAAACTAAGAAACGTCTAAAGAGGCAGGTTCACTGGATGCCTGAACCAGCTTAAAATAGCTCCATGTTTAGAAGAAAAGCTACTCCTCCCTAATGATTGTGCTGCTCAGAAACATCCTTAGAGAACCATCACCCTTGTTTAATTTTGTTTGTCACTCAGATTATTTCTCTCAAACAGGACAAAGAGATTCCAAACTCACAGCAGGGGCTACTGGAACCCATATTCTGTTAAAATTAATATCTTATTTCTACAATTGTATTCATTAATTTTAAAGAAGCAGGTTAATTTTCCTCCAAATTCCTGGCTGCAGTCTATAGCATCTGCGTGTGTTTGATCTGCAGTCCGGCTCCAGCTGTGCCTCAGCTTCCATGACCAAGAGTTTCAAAACAAACATGGTGAGTCATTCAAATTTCTCAAAAGTAGAAATGGTCAAAATTACCAAAGCACTTATATCAGATGACAATAAGCAGAATTTAGATATATTGTTTGAAATGGCTAAAATTAACCGACTCAAGAAACATTTAAATAGACAAAAGCATGAAGCTCTGCTTTCAGTGTTTCTATGAAAACGAGGAAAGAAAGAAATGCTCTCATCAAAACCTTTTGAACCAATTCAGTTATAATATTTGATGCTGATTTTCAAATATAGGTTAAAGAAATCTGTGGTTTATAAGCTCCAGAGACACGAATAAAATGGCTATTTACACTGGATGAACACTTTCAGCTCCCTGCTTCTCAAACAGAAATACAACTTTGGAAAGGCTTCATATAGAGGATATAGAAACTACAGATTTTTTGTTAAATTTACCTGATTTTTGAAGGAAATCAATATATAATTGGATTTTTAAAAAATCGAATTCCTTCTGCTGGTCCAATGTTTCTGGAGTGACAGCGGGTCCAATTTGATCTATTTTTTTTTCCCAGCAGAAACATGAAGGAGAAACTCTTGAGCCGACGCTTTGTGCGACAGAAACATAAAAAGGCCGATAGAAAGCAAGAGGAGACGCTGTAGTCGGCCACAACTCACAATCTGTTTCTCATTGATGTTCCCCGAGCTGTAGGTGGTGGCGAGGGTGGAGGAGCATGCCTCGCTGTACCAGGGTACATTGCCGTTCTGCGTAGTGCTGCTGATGGACAGGGTATAGATGCTGTTGGTGTAGCCGTCGCAGTTACAGCTGTCCTTCTCCCTTCCTCCGTTCCCAGAGGCCCACACAAATATGGAGCCCAAACCGCCACGACCCTGAGGAGCAGAAAGCACGTTTACAGGAACATATAAAAAGATTAAACACACATCTGTTTATCTGATTACCCCATCGACAGACCAAAGAGACCAAAAAATATCATTCAAACTTTAATAGGAATCCCAATTATATGAGGCTGAATGTTTTCCAGGGCTCGTCTCCGAGAGGCTCTATTAAAACCCAGTGTACATCTCAGGGGCCAAGGTGGTCACTCGGTATATTGCAAAGAGCTAAATATGGCCTGACAGCAATGCAATAGAGAACGAGTCAAAATGACAACAGTTCGTTGTAATAAATCAGCCAACCTCTCAGCCTTTGAAGTACAATAATTTTCATCTAAGAGCTGCTTTATTGTATTGAGTGGAACCATCTCTCTCCGTGTTGATCCATTCCAGCGATGCACCACCCACCCCCACTATCTGACAGCGCTGTCACAGTGCCAATTATCTTAGTAGTCAGTGTCAGCGCTTCCAATCAGCTTTATGGCACATGCTCTGAATCCTACAGCTCAAGACAGAGAGAGCTGGAACGGAGTGGGCTGTAATCTGTATTCTTCTAATTCTGTTGACTTGTTCATTTCGCATGTAGTCCCATTGTGGCAAATACAAAGAGCTGCAATCAGCAACAAGACCGTTGACATTGCATGAACCATCCTCTCATGTTAAGTATTCAGACTGTCTGGCTGTTAAGATGCTGACAGGCTGGTTTTCAAATGAATCTCCTAAAAATCTTCAAGTTTCTGTAGGTTCATACATATAGATACATCCATTTATCTATCCCTCTCCCTCCCCCCATCCATCTCTATATATTTCATTATAAATATTAAGTCTTTCAAAACTCAATATTTAGTATTTAGAGCTGAGGTTCCCAAAGAAGTGGACAGGACCCCCTGGGGGTTGATGAGATGTTTTTCACAATGATCTTCATGATATCCCTGAGGTATGTAGGAGGACAAAATACATCAGAAAATAAATGAGAATGTCCAATGAAATAGATAAATATGCCATGTGAGCAGATGTAGCACTTATTTATTTATTGAATACACAATTCAAATATTAAACGTAACGTTAAATTATGAAATCCACAAGTTCTTAAATGTTCCACTAAATAATCAAAATTACATTCAAAAAGTGGATTAAATAATTAAACATTAGAAAGTTCATCTAAAATAATAAATTAATAAACAATTATAGAGAAAAATAACTATAGCTTTTTCTGGCAGGGGGGTATTATTTATTTGGGGTAACAGAGTGAAATGTTTGGAAACCCCAGACTTTATGATTTCAAAACATATGTCCTTTAGTTTTAATTTGTCCTCAGTGGCGGCTTTTAGAGGACATTTCTTTCTCTTCAGGATTGCTAGGGTCACAAACTGCTTTGTGCCGTTCGCCTGGTGTCCTCTCATGCCTGAACAGCTCAATTACTTACTGGTGAAAGGAAGCAACACAGAGGCAGTAAATAATTCTGCCGTTCAAAGACACAATCAAACACCCACCTCTGTGACTCCTCGAAAAAAAGCTTCCTTGGCCAGTTTGGCGGGTCCATCGACAGTTTTGCCGTCGTCCTCGGGGCCCCAGCTGGCACTGTAGATATCGATGTGCTGCGGGTTCAGACTGAGAGACTGGGCCTCCACCATGTCAGTTACCTCTCCATCCAGCATGCGCACACCTGCAGCCAGGTGGATTCCAACAGATTGTCTGTTAACACACCTTGTTATCTTTTTATATCAAAAGTAGACGTTGTTTTATTTAAATACATAATGCAGGTAAACCACTAATATTTAAAGGTCTCCAATCTTTACACAGGATAAATCTACATTCAGATGGACCCGTTTCACTGGCATAACAAAATATATATTTTATCAGATGTTAATATCGAATAACAGCAATAAAAAAAACTATGTTTCCTCCAGAAATGTCTATATGTTCTCGAGGAAGTCCGCTGACTTGATAGATGCAGAAAGTCACTGAGACCCTCCACAGGGAGAGTAGAAACAAAACTGTTGTTGCTGGTTGTTCGTAGAGTGCTGCACATTAATGATAGAAGGTTGAGTGGAAGGAAAACATGAGGGAGAAAGCTGCAGTGACAACCCAAAGGATGAACACAAAGGAACAATAGATGCTGCATCCCCGATGTTGAACCATTTCTGTGTGGAGTCCAAGCTGATCTTTAGCTTGGAAAGAAAGGAATGTGGAGGAAAATTCGAAAAGCTTAGAATCCAAGTTGCTTGAGGTCTAATCTGAATTTTCCAGAGTCATGGGAGGCCAGGTCACCTGCTAGAGTGGATCCACTGTTTTATCAAGTCCAATGTCAGCACAGCTGTCTTCCAGGACATCTTAGAGATGCTGATTTCCATTTTCAGCAGGACATGGTACCTGCCACACTACTAAAGGTATCAGTGCCATCTTTAATGATGCCCAGTAAGCTCCCACCGAGAAGTAGCCGAATATCAAAAAGATGAAAATGAGGGGCAACAATGCAAATGACAAGAGGACTGTCATCAATGCAGCCTGGGCTTCATTAACGCCACAGCAGAGCCGCAGGCTGATCATCAGCTATGCCACACCATGCTAACGCAGTAACCATGCAAAGGAAAACCTCGGCACACTCAAACAACAGACTTCTTGTATTGAAAATCCTTTTTTTTTTTATTAGTCTTACTATTGAAATATTCCTGGGAACCTATATTTGTTCTTTTTTATTCTATTATTCTTCAAAATCAAAAAAACTAAAAAGGGAAGAAATACAAAGGTAAATAAAAAGGTAAAAATATAGCTCAATCTGTATAATGAAACTTTGTGGTACAAGTTATGTCTAATTAAATAAAGAAAGTAAAGAAACTTTTTTTGAGGATTTTGACAGTCACTAAGAAGCACCTGTACATGAAGACAAATTATTTTCTAATACTGCCTGTGACCAAATTCAAATAGTTACTGCAAAACCATTGTGCAAAATATTCTAAATGCAATATTGCAGGTAACATGTGGTGTTAGGGAGGTTTAAATATGTCATATTAGCCACTTGGTTGGATTTTTAGTGCAGTTGATGTCTTATTTGGAGTAAAGTTTTGTGATCAAGATGCTAAAGGTCACAAAGAGAGGAGGAAAAAAGTAGAAAAACAGGAAAAACTGAATACTGAGGTTAACTTGGGTTAAACGTACTAAATATTTTCATTGCAACAATATCATTGATGGATGTTATACTACTATTGTGAGACTTTACTTAAAACTAATCAAAGAAAGAATTAATAAGATTGTCAGTCTTTGGTGGAGAGGAAGGCTAAGCTAGTCAATGCTAATAAAATATCAGAAAATAAAAAAAACCTTCATAATCCACACTCTTTCACCATAATATTGGGTTATAAATGTCTAAGTTTAATAGAGTTCGAAGAAAACATCTGATAGAAAAGCTTAACTTTGTAAAGCTGCCCATTAACTAACCACATAACACTGGAAATATTGTTCCATTCATGCAGTTCATAAAAAAGGAGATATAACAGCAATATGCAAGTTAAAAACAAAACAAAAACACAGCAGATCAGCCCAAAGCCTGGTATTACTGAAAGGATGGCTGCAAACGTCATACTTTGAGTCAACTATGAACTATGCATGAAAAAATGTCATACAACTACAAATAAATCAAAGGCTTCCTGATAGCTGGTAGGAAAGTCTTTCAATGACCCCAAAATCCAGGGTTCATGCAGAAAAATGGATTATTTTCTGACCAGGATATAACCCAGATGACAGAAACTTCAAACATTTTCACTCTGAAGTTTATCTGCATGAGAATAAATGAAGTAACCTGAATGTTTGCATTTAAAGACCATTAAGTGTTGCAGGAAATACTGCAAGTGTGAATCTGCTATGATTCTTTTTTTCTGATCCAGCCATATAATTCAAACAGCATCTCTATTGATTTTTTTTTTTTCCCGGGTTGGTTGTAAAAGAAATAGAAAAAGAATGAGATCAGCTGGATCGTGAATAAACCATGTCCTCAGGAGCGGAGAACATCTGAGACCAAGTTTTCATCAAAGAGTAAAGAAAAAAACTACCTGAATACCAGATGAAATTAGAGCAGTAAATTGAAGCAGACATACTTAAGTTTAACGAAGACAACGAACAAACAAACAGCGCCATGTTCATCCGCATAGTCCAACTGCAGCAAATGTATAAGGAGAATAAAACACAAGAAATAGAACCTGGGATTTCTTTTATTTAATCAGGCATGTAAAACACAGGCTGCAATAATAAGTCCACCTGAGTAAATCACTACATGAAACTCACACACCACATTTAATAAAAGAAAATATATTTAGATTTTATGATTCTTCTGCATTTAAGCAAACAACCAGAGAGGCTTTTACTCTGGAACATTAACCATGCAGCAGCTGAATGTCTGGTCATTAGATTTGATGGTCCCAATAATTAGAGGTTGTAGCTTTAATACTAGAATATAAACACTATGCGATGCTGAAAAATTACTGGTCAACATTCAATTATAATACAGCTTTTTATACTTTTTATGTATCTTTTTTACTACTAACTTATCAATCAACTGCTCAAGTGATGGACCCCGATTTTCTTAGCCCTGTGTGATCATCTACCTCCAAAAAAAAAGGTAGGAAAATCAGCCCGTCAAAGAACTCAAATTTTCACCACACATTACAGGTGTTAATTGTTCAATGTTTTTTTTAAATGAAAAAAGATCGTTATAATGAACATCTGATGGTTTGATCTATAAATAAAAAGAAACATGAAAACAAAAATAAACTCAACCAATCTCAAAATCTGCAGGTCAGGCTTTTTTTTTTTAAATGCAATCAGTGGTATCCTAGTTTTCACGTAGTTAGAAAGGGAACTCTGTAATACACAGTGATAATTAAATGAGTGCCTGAGTCTGAATGTCGGTTGCATATCATTAATGTGGAACCTGCTGATGATGCGTCTAAAATGTGTGGCCAGAATACGAGGCGCCTTCCTGTAGAACGTCGATACAGATGGAGAGAAGAGAGTTCGACGTTACATTAAATCAAACCGAACCAAAGCTATCGCATTGTGTCATTTCACAAACTACATCACAAGGCTGTTACTCCTTGCAAAACCAATACACTTACAGCAACCTGCCAATCCTCACAGCAGCAGTGATACTTAAAGAGATTTAGAGGCATTCTGTGCCTGAGAAATACACGGAAGAAGAAGAAGAAAAAAAAAGATGCTACTATTTCATTTCAGTATTAGGCTGTTCGAGACACATTCACAAAAATAAAAAAGGACTCTCAGTGTTGTGAAACCACATTGATTCATCCGTACCTCCGATCTTTGCATTGTAGGCCACGCCGACTCCACAGACGCCATTGTTTGCCGCTGCAGCCACCTCTCCTGCACATCGGGTTCCATGCCTACAGAGGGAGAAAAAGAAATGAGAAATCCTTATTCTCGTAAATTTGGTCAAACTACTGACAGCAATTTACTGAAAGTGTAGCCTCAAGTACAGGTCTGAAAAAGATCTCTTTCACCATGTGGTAAGGCGAAGCTGTACAGTGAGACAGTACAAACTCTTACAGACAGGTTCTTGGCACAAATACAGTGAAACAAACAAATTCATCAATGAGGGCAATCTATTGTGCATTATCTGCAGCTTTGTAGCATTAGTGCCCTTGGAAAGCCTAAAGCCTGTTGAAAAAGGAAGTGGTGAATTAGATTTGCCATTTCTATTAAACATGACCCCCTGCAGTAAGAGCTAGCTCCAGGCCTCGCAGTGAAGGGCTCCAAAAATAAGAGCTCTAGAAGGGCAGAGTCCTTTCCCCGCCAGATGGATACACAGGTTCAATGCCCTCCAAATCATGGCACAATCCCCCTGGACTACAGCCATTACTAGACAGGAAAGCTGGATCCAAGGTCGGTCAAGAAACATTGTGAGCAAGCCAGGCTCTGCTGGGACACTCTAGCCGACAAGCCAAACCAAATACCAAATAATCAAACACAAAATCTGCAGCCAACATCTTGTGCTGATAAAATACCCTGCATATAATGTCACGGTAAGGACGTTTAGTTTGTGCTTTAGCTTGTAGTCTGCCAGTGAGGCCATTACCGGCTATCAATCAGCAATAAATTGTGCCGCCAGAGGTGCATTGTGAACTGTACTAAGAAAAAAAAAGATGAGGGGTCTAAGGAGGTATAATCTGAATCATCAGGGACATCTAATTAGAATCAAGGCCTGTGGTTATATTAAGAGTCTCAGTATACTGACATAAGGTCAGAGTGCTGCAATTCATTTGCCATTCCCCTGAGTTTTCTGCAGACAGAGTGTTGAGCTGGAAGGGCGAAGGCTAATGTAAATGCCACAATCAAGAGCAGCGCCAGGACTCCAATGTGTCCCTGGATGTTATTAGGTGGGAGATGAGGCCAGATTGAAAAATGCAGGGAGGAATCTAGATTGAAAAAAAAAAAAAAGACTCTTTGAAGACTTAAAAAGCAAACGCATTCACACAGAAACGTCAACTGATTTTCCACTAAGCTTCATCACAACATTACTGGAAGTTCTGGGTCATTATTTGAGCTATTATGTTTTTCCTGCAACTTTTTTTTTTCCCCGATGGAGCTGATAAGCAGAAACCAAGGTGTCTGCGATCGGATGCCAGGCATGCACAGACCTATTCTTCTCATTGTCAGCAAAACCCTTTCTTCAGCTGTTACAGATTAGATTTTTTTTTTTCTGTACAAAATGCAGCTGTACTTGCGGAGGTCAATCTCTAAAGCCTTATTGTGCCCCAAAAAAGAAAATATACAACCTTTACTAATCCTCTTGGAAGAAATTAAAGAATCAAATTATTTCTACTTACTTTTCCCCACTCACTGTCAAAGCCATGGAGAACAGAAGGAATAAACCTTATAATAAAACCCCTTTGTTAGACCCCTATTCCTTCAGTACTGCATTTGGTGGTTATAGAAGAAATAAGTCATGACACTCCCTTGTGTAACGGCCTAAAACAGAGTCCAAATTTTAACTCCGACCCTTTTATGTACTGGAGCAGATCCATCATCAATACAGTCCACTGGTAAAACAAAGAATGCAGCTCTGGCTAGAAATCAATGACACATTGCATACTGCAATTGTTTAGAAACAATGGCGACGTGAAAGCACGCCAAAATCTGACAAAGATCGAGCCCATCTAAACATTAGAGGCTGTCAAGTTTCTTTCTCTTTCTGGACAGGGCATATACAGACTGTGATGACTAATTATGCAAAGACCCAAAGTAAAAAATTTCAGAAATGTACTGAAACACAAAGCAAGAAAAATCCATAATAAATTTGTAGATGTTGACATTGATATTTCAGGATGAAAATACTGCAAAGATGATAGAGCTGGTCAGAGGATTATAATCCCAGCACTGTTGAAAGATCCTCTTGGTTAAACTACGGTGAGATCTGGAGACTAAAGGGCACAAAGTAGTTTTAATCAACAATGACCTTTAAATGCCAGAAGAAGGCCTATTATCTGACTGTAGGAGCTTTGGGTTTTCCTTTCCTTCTATTGCTAAAGATGATCAATCTCCACCATGCAAATCAACAAAAACAAGACCTGTCAACATGATGTACTTTTATTATGATTCCCCCCAGAGGACAATTAATCCTCCATCAGAAAAGTCAAGACATAAATGGGGGATTTTTTTTTTAATTTTCTTTTTTCTTTTTACTGTTCAGATGTGACTCTGCTGACAGGGCGATGCACATAATCGTTACAGGATGAAAACTAGTGAGAGCAATGAGCTGCTGAGGTTCAATAGCTAAAAAGTCACCCTTATTAATTCTGTTATAACTGCAGAATGAATCTTATTCTATTCATTCATTCAGTTGTTTATCTTTTCATACATTAAAATGTTGTTCTAAAGATGGAAAAAACAAAACAAAAGAAGCTCCACTTCATTTAGTCACTTTTTGTCATTTGCTTAACTTTTAAACTGCAGCTCCGTTTTTGACTATTTTCATTTTTTTTTTTTTTTTACTCTGACCTCCGTTCCTCTCAGCCGTCGGTAAACAGGTTTAGCAGCTGGGTAGCATTTGCAGCTGTAGCTGACAGTTCCTATGCGGTTAATCTCATTTACTTCTACAACCAAAACAAAACAAAAACTGAACCTTTAAGTTTTCTGGAACAGAAAATATGGTAATTACATGATTTAAATGCAAATATCAGGATTGGATCTTCACCCAGGTATCCTTCAATTAGCAGCAGATGAAAATGATCCTAATTTGGCTCCTATTGTTTATACTCAATGTGAAAGCTTAGCTTAGCGAGACAAAGAAAAAGAAGAACATAAAAGGAATTCAAAAGAGCAGAAATCCTTTAAGAAGGATTTGATTTTGGATTACAAGTATTTAACTTTTAACACCAATGGTAGTGAAATAAAGATCCAGGTTATTCATAATGTCTCAGAGAATCCCACGAATAATCATCTTTAGAGAGCCAATGGTACCACATATAAAGATTTACACTCAGCATATGCTACGACTTAGAGCTTGATTACAGTAAAATTACAATTTTAAAAAAACCCAACAAGGTCCCTGTGGCATTTACAGTTCATTAGTTTCTTGGCTTCACTAAACCTCAGAGGTAAATCTGAACAAGTGTTCTGCTTTGCTCATTCTTAAGTCTGGTAATGGGCCTGCCTATTAACTAATGAGCTGGTCTGTAGCACTAAAGGGCCAGTGATTTTTAAAGTCCAAACTAAAGAAACTCGGTCTAGCAAATAAAACAAATTAAGCTCATCCCAGTAAAGTCAATCATTTTGTAAAATCTTCCTGTGTTTTCATCAGTTTTTGTACGATTGTCAGAAATGTCTCAGAGGTGATGTATATTTATTATTTCCTATCATGTTACTGTGGCTGACACTGAATGTTTCCAAGAATATGTTTAATTAAACATAACCATAAAATACAGCAAAAAGAAATATATAAAAAAAACCCATCCTGGCAGGATTCTGAGAAAATCTTGGTCCTTAAAGAGAAACGTCCAAATCATATGGCGCTTTAGATAAATATGGGGGCAAATGCTTCTCCCTGCTGCCTGCATGCTGGGAAAGAAAGGCAGCTTTATGGAAGCAGACAGAGTTGCGCTTTCAGAGGAGAACAGTCAGGTACAGTCTCTCTCATAAGCTTACTGCGTGTCCGGCTCTCACACAGGTTGTTTGCACATATATCAGCTCCAACGGCGCTATAAAGCCTGCAAGCTAACACTCAATCACACGCATGTAGAAACATGCAAACAAATGTTCTCTTTTTAAATTCGCCCAGCTGAATGGAAGTTACAAAGGCCTGGTGGCCCCGGATGACAGCTGAGGGAAGGAGGGTTCTTCCATACAGAGGAAAACCTGAGCTCTGGGGCCCTAAGAGGGGCCCCATCCTCTTCAACAGATTTTTGCTATGACGAGCTACAGAGCTGCACAAAATGGCATAAACAATCTTTCTCAAGGAATTCTATAATTTCTGAATTGCATTAGAAAGTCATGGTGTTTGTGTTGTAATCTCATGTGTCAAACCTTTTCCTCCCAGGCCTGTGTGGGTCCAAACAAGCTATTCTTAGTAGGATTACATTTACAGATCTAAGATCGTCCTCCCTCGCTGCTAGAAAGGATGCCAGCATAGTTACAACGTACATGTGCTTTATCTTTAGCTTAGACTACACTTCTTTTTTTTTTTTTTTTACCAAAGTCTAATCTTCTCTTCCCATCATCAGCAATCGTGCTGAGCCTCCACTAAAAAGGCTTCATGGGCCAGCAGCCAACAAACAGCAGATTACTGCAAATCAGAAATTAAAGGGAAGAAGGAGGAGCAGGCGGTGAGGGGGAGACAAGTAGGGACCTTTCTAAGCCAAGAGATTTGCTGTTTCATTAATGCTGATGAACTTAATTCAATCCAATTCTCTGCAGGGCACCATGGTGGTGATAAACAAAGCCTAATGTCATCTGGAGACACCACTGCAATAATTATGGCTTGTTTTTTTTTGTTTGTTTGTTTTTACACGCAATACCTTTATACAAGTGCAAATTTACTCAGACTACACAAGAGTCGGTTACAAAAGATGGTTAGTTAAGGTTATAAATGGACGGTGCTGTGATTTTTTTGGGAAGTCAAACTAATTTAGATACACAAGAATTGAGATCTTTATAGGACAAAAACTGTCGCCTTTGAGGTTGTATCTCAGTATATTAGAATGTCAACAATAAGTTTATGTTTAGACCTACATATAGATTCATCAAACGAACATCGCTGTATTTAATTTGTGGTCGTTTGGTAAATATGGCTGCCACTGCAAGCCACAAAACAAAAATATAACATGATTTACTTTATGGGATTACCTTAACTGTGCATCACATTTCCTGAGAAACCACAGAAAATAAAGGCAGATGTTTGTTGTGGCTTTTAATATCATGGGATGGATTGAAAGTATCCGCTGAAGAAGCTGTCTGTTCACACATCGCTGCTTGTAGGCAAACCAATGGAAAGTTTAGCAGAGGAAAGAAAAGCTACTTAAAAATGCAAATCCATGGTAAATCATAAAGCAATGAAGATGATTTTGAGTCAACTGTTGTTTCTATATCATCATATAAATATCTGAGAAACAGAATCTTGAGTTTTCATTAACTATGAGAAAAAAAATATAAGATTTAATAGAAATAAAGACATAAAATGTCTAAATTCCACTGGTAAATAATTTCCCTTTTTAAACTACACCAGTAAAACTTAGTATCTTTTCAATAACATACTAATTCACCTCCTTTCACATGGATTTATTTAACATCAAGTAGCAGGCTATAGGCTTTAAATTCTAGTTATTTTAGTTATGAGGGGCAGATCTACCTGTTGTCATTAAGTTGTGTGTATCGAGGCGTAGGATCAGGATCCGCATCGTTCACATCATAACTCGCTTCTGGGTCCTTTAAAGAGAGAAAGGAGCAGCTGGTGTCAGATTCATTAACGTCTGCTAATTATTCTTTAATTCATACATTAAAGAGCTCCTTCTTTTTTCATGTGCATCGTCTCAATGGATTCCAGGCATACTCACGTAGTTCTGCGAAAGGTCGGGATGGTTCTTCTCTATTCCGTCATCCAGGATGGACACAACCACGCCTTTACCCGTGTAGCCCAACTCCCACGCAGCTTTGGCATTTAAGTCCCGGTGGTTGCTGTTGTACTGAGAATAAAGACCGTAAATAAATCAGAATTAAACTAATAATGGGAGAGAGAAAGAAACATGAGTCAGCTTTTAATCATCAGTACATTTGCTTCATTTTTTTCTACATAAAAATACCAGTAACGCGTGGTTGGTTTAACTAGCATACAGGTGTGTGTATTCTGCCCTTTTTATAACTATTTAACAAAGTGAAATAATACCAAAGTGAATCATGGCACACAGGTTGCAACCTGCAGGCCTCTGACATTTAACCGGACCTTTTATCAAAAGTCACATCAGGACTCCAAAGGTTCAAAGCTCCTCCTCTCAGAGTTCACTATTAAAAAGTAATGCGTGGGGCGCGTCATCCTGAGCCCTGCTCTCCCTATATTTCCCTACTGTACCATGTGAGCCTCGGTCGATCAGACAGAATTAAATTACTCCATAACCTTGTAAGAACCTTGACACACCAACCATTGAGAAATAAAATCAATTAAAACTGAAAGATGTGATTTGCAATGCAGAGGAAGTCTGTAAAAAAAAAAAAAAAATCTGTTTTATGGCTGACATGTTTTATTCTCAATGGTGTCCATCAAGAAGGAGATCTTCACATTTTCAGCAAGCTCAAACAAATCTTCAGCTTCCAGTATTAATCTGTGGAACATTTCATTTTTCTCATTAAAACCAATCAAACCAAAATGAAACACATTCTTACTGGATGATCAACCTTAGTTTACACCCATCAGCTATAAACCATTAAACCAAGGACCCTCTCTACATAAAATTCCTCTGAAGTCAGGACCATGTTTGAAGAGAAGAGACACCACACTGCAGCACAAGCAGCTTGTACATTTATACAATTATCATCAGCTTAATGATAAACATTTAACCAGTTACATAACTTTCACAACTTTTTCTTCAAGAAGTGTTCAGCTGTTTTGCTCAGTCTTCCCTCCATCCATCGCTGGTATCAACTGACCAGAACGCCCCCGGTCACAAATTTGCCGTGATTGTTGCAAACTGCAGTGACGTCAGACGTCTCACGTAACCAATAAACAAGCCTGAACACACTTCCAAAAAAGCAGGTTTGCAGAGACTAAGTTTAACTAAAGATTAAAACCACCTCAGCAAAGGGTAACTGCAGCTCTAACCAGAAAAGGGACAAGATACAGTTCATTTTTAATTCAATTAACTATTATGCCTATTTAAAATAAACAATAAAATAGACCAGATGTGTTTTTTTTGTTTGTTTTTTTTTTTGTAAACCAACCTTTACTTGCAACTGAACTGCATCTGTAAGGCTGCAGTTTAGCTGAGGAATAAAACAAACTTTATAAAAAATAAAATAAAATTCTATACAATTAGCTGCATTTGAAGAAACTAAAAGTCATATTAGATTTCAGGTAGAGCTTTCCCAGTTGGCAACAGGACATAACTTAAGTGTCAAGTACTGTGATCTTCCCAGGATGGCTAACAAGTACTAATTCTGCAGGCAGCTGTGGTCTTTAACTTGTTTTCCTGTCAAAGTACTACTAACTATAGGGTCTGCTCCTGCAGTCTGTGATTCAAGTCTGTTTTGCATCACCATGAATCTTCTTCTGCCTGCAGCAACTTCACAGTAATTGAAGAGCGAAGCTGAGCTGAAAGTCTCAGGAGTTGTTACCGCTGCTTTTAACGGTCCAATGTATCAGTGGCATTCCAAATGTGAAAATCAATCCAATAAAAACAAGACCACTTCAAGATAAATTACACCCCCATCTCACTCTGCCTTCTCCATTTGTTGCTACGCCTTTTATGCACTTCTGTAAACCATGAGTTTCTCAAAAAAATGGATCACAATTCACACAGATCTTTTTTTCTTTTATTTAAAACGTTTGTCATGTGGTGGATACTCACCAGGTACCACTGGTCTCTGAACTTGGGATCTACAAACTCTGTAGCGGTATCCCTCTTCCTCCTCTGTTTGGACACCTGCTGCTCTGCCCAAGTTACCTACAGAAAGGAGCACAAGCAGAAAGAAATAAAAGAAACTCATTAATTTTTAGCACGTGTGAATAAAAAGTACAAATAGCCTTACCTATGCGATTTAAGAGAAAAAAAAAAGGGGGGATTGTGTAATTATGTACTTCCAATGAGTGCCAACATGCCAAACAAAATAACTGAGATCCCAACTCTCCCTGGGATGGCAGCTGACAGAGAGAGATTAGAGGCACTGGGGCATGCTGGACTCCCCACTAATGAGACTCGCTGATGAATTCCAGAGTGGGCCAAGACTAATTAAAATTTCTGGTTTGTGTAAAATGTGATGAAGCTATTGTGAAAATGCGTACACCTGAACATGAATGCACATTAGGGAGGCATTTCAGCACAGACTATACAAAAAGAGATATAGCGAGGCTTCATTATGTGGAGACACTTGTACAGATAGTTGGCAGAGGGCATAGACAGAAGACGTTTCTGAATATTCCTCTCTGCTCTGAATTGTACTCAAAGTACAGGCAGACACTTGGGTTGGTAAGATGGATTGGAAATAAAAAAAAAAAATAAAAAAAAATCAAAGAGGGAGAACAGAGAAGTGTCTGCTGCAAAGACGCAGTACCTGATGTGTAGGACGGCGACACACCAGATCGCCCAACTCTCCCCGGGATAAAGAGGGGGTGAGATTTAAGTACAAATGAAGGTCAGATTAACTGAGGCAATGAGAAAGAAGAATAATCCTCAAATGTTTGAGAGGTCTGGGTTCAATCGATTTAACAAGATGTTAAGATTTTATCCAAATCTAAAAGCAGAGTTCAGATCAGCTGGGAAAGGCCTGACTCTAGCAGTTTACATAATACATAAGAAACTGTGTTACAAGTATGTCTCTCATTTTCTATAAATCATGTAGCAGAGATACACCGAGCAACTGCACACAAGAGAACAATCTTTAAAGCTTCCGTTTGATTAAAAAAAACCCTGCTGCATTTTTTCTTTCTTTAATTTTTCAGAGTCTTTAGAGTAAGATTTAAAAAAAGAATATAAACAGGGGAAAAAACTAAACTAAAAAGAAAACAAGTATATAAAAGGTAAATCTCTAACAGCTGGAAAAGCCAGATGTTTGCACCTTTAATCAGAATTCTGACAATAAGGACAGGAAGCTGCTTCTGTGTTAAGCTGCCCTTAGAAAAAACAGCAATAACACAAACGTGACTCAACTATTTTTAAAATAAATTTAGTCTGTCCAAGCAAACAAAAACTAATACTAAAAACTTTTTTAGTTCTTTTCAGGGCTGCACCGTTCACAGCTTTCTGGACAATCACCGATTCCCAATCTTTAAAAAACTTGACATGCCGATTCCCATTTTTGACCGATTCATATCTGTTTTTATAACTAAATATATAATATAATCTAACTTCCTAAAGAAGATTCCTCGGGATGAATCACTTAAGGTCCGGCTCACATTTCTACTTTCCCAAGAAACAGATCAGATTCTGATCAATTTAAGCATAAAGACAGGGAGACAGACATAAAGGCAGATAATGGAGCATTTTGCATCTGTGTTCAGCCTAATTATGCCATTCAAATTTCCATTTTAAAAAGAAGACAGTATTTATTAAAAGATGTCTACGGTTAGCAGAGTTTAGTCTCCTCTGAACTGACTAAATTCCACATGCTTTGCAATCAGAATAAAACCAGTTCTCATTTATTGCTGCAAAATCAAGATGAAGGTGTGATCCCCCCCCCCGTTTTCATTTACTTCACACTTTTTTGTTTTCCAAATCGAATGCAACACTTTGGTTTCACACGTACACAGGGAAAGGCTGCTGTGTGTGTGGAACATTTCCAAGCTGACCTACATGCAAAGATTCATATGTGGAACGTGTAAAGTATGGCGCAACAACCACGTCATGTTCTCATACTACCTGCGTATTTTTCAATCTCTTAGAATCATCCCCTCATGTATTTTAGCACGTTGGATTTTGCAACTTTCAGTCCACTTTGAAAGACATTGCAGAAAACCACAACGTGCAAATAACACTAGAAACCTGTGGACATCCCCCTTCGACTGTGGAATGTTTTGTCTCCAACACCTAACCAGGAAATGGTAAAGATGTTATACCAAGACAAACAGGAAACACTGGTTTAACAAGAAAGCATCTTAAGCTAGGAGAAGGTTTACAGTAAATTCATAACAATCTAAAGGGCTTTTTAAAAAAAACTCTTTGTTTTTGCTCTTTTGGTCTCAGTTTGTTTTGAGGCAACTGGAGATGAACATATTAGTCCAAGTCAGAAGGACTTTCCAGCCTGGGCAAACTCAACAGAGAAGCATTTATATAACTGAATAACAAAACCAGGCCTCTGTGACACATTATGTACCTTTACATTAAGCACATGACACAGGGGTCTGCAACCTGCAGCTCCGGAGCCGTGTGGGGCCCTTTGGACCCTCTAAAATGGCTCCTAATAGTGGTTAAAAATTATATAAAGATCTAATTAATGTACCACAATGACAAATACCAGTCTTAGAAGCTTTTGTGTTTTTATATATAGAGTTAAAGGACCCAGAAATGTCTTTATCCCGATTTTTCTTTTAATTATCTTGGACATTATGTTTTTTTATCATTAGCATTTTTTACATCACATATTACCCCATAGAGGAAAATAAATGCTTCATCTGCATGAATTCTTTTCTCTTTTTCCAATAGAAAACCAATGGCTGTTTAAGATGGCAACAGATTTCTTATTGCAGATACTTAACAAAAATAATAGGTTGTGTTTTATTAAAAAGTCAAGTAATATTTTGCAGCTCTAAACGAGTATTATGTAGCTGGACTTGGGACAAAATGGCTCTTTGGATATGAAAGCTTGCAGACCTTTGCACTAGACACTTCAGCTGCCAGAGCCAACCCAAAGTGAAGATGATCCTTTTTTTTTTTTTAATCATTGCCTCCATGATGCACTCTTCCAACAAAATGAAGAATGGTTTAATTGAAAAGAAGAAGAAGATGACAAAACTACGAACCTCTAACATGTCTGCCCTATAAAACATTTAGGAGTAAGATCACTTTCCCTCCGGCGTATAAAAACCCCATATACTCATTCCGTCCTTCTGAATTCAACAAGCACAATGTCTCTTACCCACAAAAATAAACTAGAACCATCAGGTAACACATCAGCACTAAAAAGTAATACTAAGCATGTTTAGGTAGAGCAAACATTCTTATTAAATCTGTGGGAAAAAACGGCAAATTCCCCAAACAATAGTAAAATAACATTGGGCTAATTAATTAAAGTTGGTGCTTCTGTCGTCCCTTATGTCTTTTTAATCGCTCCTCTAAACAACGACACTTACTAAAGCAAAGAACTGCTTGAAACGACAAACAGGACTAGAATATTAGAGAAGATAGAAGCAACAATGGATATAATAGATTAGACTCTAAACCCCAAATCAGTTGCATTGTTGGTTTATGAAGCCTGGCAGATGTCCAGGTACTTTAGTAAGCAATTAAATCAAGTTGAATTGAGTGAAATGCTCAGGCTTCATCCAGCCAGTTTAAAAGCTGCAGAGTCTCTACAGGATTTAAAAACAATCCTATTCAATTTTAACCCTTTTCTTTTGAAAAAAAAAACCCAACTATGATGCTCAGAAAACTGTGAGCACGAATTGCAATAATCTCCTGGTTCACTAGCTTTGATCCCACTGTTAATTACATAAAAGTTTAAATATTGATGTTTATGTGAGGGATGGAGCCGAGGGACCAGTAAAGGCCTGTGAGTAAAGCAACATTTGGAAAGTTCTCCGGATTAGAACAGCTTGAAAATAAATTAAAACTTCATCTCTAAGTTTAACAGAGAGACTGAGCTAAATCTGTAACCGTCCACTTTGTCTGAGGGGCTGTGGGACAACAGGAATTCACTAACAGGAAGCGGAGCTGCGACGTTAAAGGAAATCCCAGAGAGGGAGGTGGGCTGCTTCGAACGCGTAAACAGGCTCTGCAGAAGCTGCGGGTCTATTCCCATTCACCACAGATAGAACCTGTCAGTCAGAGGTTGTTCATGTAGAAATCTATGGCAATAATCTGATTGATCTTCAGTCCCTGCATCCAGTGAGACAACTGAACTCTGAATATAAAATAATCAAAGCGATGACTTCAGTCAAATGTACGCGATTAGCAATGTAAAGCAGGCACACGCTTCCTTTTCTTAAACTACTGCTCTGACTGCAACATGTAATAGGTAAACCTGAAAATATGGATTAAATTTACCCCCAACGCTGCACAATTATCTCCAAGTAACCTATGGATCAGAAGCCGCTGCTTTCCATAAATATTCATAGACCAACACACTATTAGGAGCACAGCTATTGGCTGTGCTGCATATTTTAAAAAGGTGAACGCTCCGAGTCTTTGATTTGTCTCGCGTTTTAGTGACCTGCAGGTATCTGAAACTGACAAGCAGGGAACTTATTCAGGATGGACTGATTCACATTGTTAACTTAGTAGCAAAAGAAAAAAAAATATCAAAAACATATATAAGACAAGCAGCATGGCGGCATTACTGGTACAGCAGTTTTTCTATTCATGTGCCTTTTTTTAATCATTCTTTATAGCAGGAATAATTAGTGAATTAATGCATCAAAGGAAACTCTCTGGAGGTAGAGCAGGTTGCTCACTAATTGGGGGCTTTAACTTCGGTTCCTCCTTTCAATGAAACCCTCAGGCAGGACGCTGAGCCTAAAAATCATCTTGATGGTTAGGCAAGCATGTTGCTTAAGATCCTGCTGCAATCAGTGCTTTGGTATTGATGTGGGAAATGTGTGCGATACATGTACAAAAAAAAAAAAAAAAAAAAGGGCACAGCTACTTTAATCCTTTGTGTAATTTATCTCCTGGATTTCTTGCTGTTACTACTCCAGTTGCCTGATTTGTTATCTCTAATAATGCCTCTTTAATGTGGCAAACGATTAAACTTCGATGGGGATTGTTAAGCTGTCTATAGGTGCTTTGAAGATGGAGCGATTTTTGGTACAGGGTCTACATTCAGAGCAGCCACATCTGTGAAACACACAGGGTGAGTACGGTAAAGATTTCCAAGGTAGCATTGACAGCTTGTTACATCTGCAATGCAGTAAGAAAAGCCAGCTTGGCTCAAGCTTTCAACCGAGTTGATGATTCTTATTATTAGTTTGATTAAACAAAAGAAAATCACTTTCTGTAACACCTTCAAATAGTGGTTTACAATTTTCTTTTTCTGTTAAGAATTATTTCCTAAAACCCAGATGTGAAAACTGAAAAAGGGGTTAAAGAGTCCAGAGCAAACATGATATCTAAGTAAACTAAACAATGTTTTCAATCAAGACTCCATCTGATCTCAAGTATAGGAATGAAGCATCCCTACCTGCAACAATAAGTGTTAACTGGAAGAGGTCTTAAGAGTGAGTAACAGCAACTAAAAGTGCTTCCAAGCTAGAGAATAAACTCGACAATAAAACCTTTCCTTTCGGCTCTTCTTAAGGCCAGGTTGATTAGATTTTAATTAAACTTCAGAAGTCATTGTTTTCTTGAAATAGATTAAGTCACTTTCCATAAAGCTCCAGCTGTCTCTGTGTCTTAAAAAGCATCTTCCCAGACGCACACTGAATTAAAAGAAAAAAAAAAAAGGAAAACCTCACACACTTTCAGTGCTATTTCCCCCCCCACCCAACCGCTAAAGATAAAGCTCTTACCTTAGGATCTCTTTGCAGACGGACTTGTGTCCCTCTGTGATCCGACAGCGATCTCTTAACCACTCTGCGATGCCGGAAGTGATAGTAATCACCAAATACCTGGAAACACAAAGAGATACGATGATGCAGCTCTGACCTATAATCAGATAACACCCCCACCTGTCCTTATGACCCCAGTCAGGTGTGATATTTTCTGCTCCCACATTTCTGCCTTTAAATGACAATTATTTCTATGGACATTAAAGTATGGTAAAAACCAGGACAACAGGTTGTAAAAAAAAAGAAAAACAAAGAAAAACAAATCAGCCTTGTAGTCAAAGACGTTATCAATACAAGATAAAGATCTACGTCCATCTGACCTGGCAGATAGTTTATTATCCCTTTAACACACATAACCTTTAACAGTTTTAAAGATATTTTTACAGTTTTTTACTCAAATTATTCCACATACACATTTGTCTCCACAGATAAATCTTTGCCTTTGAATTTTAAGCTCCTTGGTTAAGTTTGTTTTGCCTTCAAACATAGGGATCACCAGCACGCCACTGTCTAAGGCAAATATATTCATACATTTTATCTGGAAAGCTCAGCTCATTCCCCAACAATCCCTTCCTCCCCACATGGTGCCACTCCAGTGTGCAGGGCAACATTCCCTTAGTCTAAAAGAGGAACAGCTCAACCCTCCTCATCCTCCCTGCTCCCATTTAACCACAGTAAACAGGCCGATTCCAGCTGGGGGGGTGACACAGAAAGCCTCTGCACACAAACCTGCTGGACAATAGGGAAGCAGCAGCCAAGGAAACAGAGATATTGAGGTTTGAGAGGGACCGCCCAATGCAACAAGCCTGAGTGTCTGGAAGAGAGAGCGTGATCCTTTGTGTGCAAAACCATTAAATATAGACACCCAAGTTAAATGCTGGACTTATAGATAAAAGGGAAAAGAAAGCTCAGACTAAGAGCCATTAGCTGCTCTGACTGCTTGCTTTGTATTAGAGAAAAGAATAAAACAAACAGAGGGTCACTTGTTTATATAAGGTCCTACTTAAAAGGGACTATACTGAACCGTTCATTTCAACAACAAACCTGCATGTTTCACTTTTAGAGACTTGCTCAGTTCAGTGACTAAGTGCCTTCATGCAAGTCAAGCCACCACTTTGAAACCAGTAATTAAAAGTGGCACATTAACTCCTTAGCACACCATTTTTAAGGTCTTTGACTGAGTCATACATTGAGTCTATGATCTACCCATGTCTCACAGTCAGCTGAGAGAAATCATCAGGTCGACTCGGTTACAATCCATGATAGTCATTGAACCACGACGATGACACGTGAGGGAGAAATGGCAAAAATAAACAAGTGGGAATCATTTATCCAATGCAAAGCAAACCCACTAACAAGGAGCGGATGGAGAAAAAAACAACTTGGCTTGTAACGCAGGTACTGAATGCATTTGGACATCATGTAAAAGGATTCTGACAGAGTTTAGCTATAAGCCACACCTTATGGTACCTTATGCCTGCTTCATGAACACACAGTCTCTGGATTACCATATGCAAAAAGAATGATAAATCAACCTTGTTTTTTTTCTTTTGTGTTTTTCAGGACCTGTGGTGCTATTGGCCTCCATTTATAATATTTAGAGAACAAATAGACAGAGACAGAAGGTAGGAAGACAAGCATCCAAGGTTGGAGGTCAGGATTTAACCTGGAAAGGACCCAGAGTCTGTGCACAAAGGTTTCCCACCAGAAGCCAATACCACGCACTGACCCAGACTTTATTGCTTCATTAATGACCCTTACTTGGGGTTTCCGTTGTTTTTTAACGGCTACTTTTAGAGTCAGATCTTCTCAATGCTGACTTGCTGATTTGTAATAAGCGCTGCAAAAAGTAGTAGAACATTACAGCAGGATCTTTTTAACTCTACAAGGTGATTCTGAAAGGCTGGTAGAGTTTAAGAACTGAAATTTTATGGATCCTGCAGAAGGAACCATCTTCGATTGCTACTTCACTGCTCGCATTGGCTTATTTAAACGGGTGAGATAAACATTAAATAGGATTATATTATATTCTACTTCCTTTTAAACATTAATGACATTTAAACCATCTCTGTTCTGCAGGTTTGGGCTCCTTTAGAAATGAACCGTTTTTGGGCTCTGTCACTTTTATGCAAATTAGCTGTAGCTAACGGCAGCTCCCATTTCAATGTTAACACTCACACTTTACACAAATGAAAAAGCTCCAACTAAACATTGGTACAGCTGTATGTTTTGGATCATGTTTTTTTAAAGGGCTGGTTTGGGTCCAAAAACAACCTAAAATTCAGCATCGCTTATGAGATTTTCAATGCAAGAACCATCATGTTAGCAGCTAGATGTCTGTATTTTCAGCCGGAGATCGATCCAAGTGAATTACATGAATCTGATCTACAGATTTAGTAGTTAAATTTATATATAAATCTCTTTTATTCTCTGCTTATATTGGCAGAAAAAGACCACCGTCTTAAATGTAACAGACGAAATATTCATCACTTTTCATATTGCGGCTTTTACTGTCTTAATGTTTTGCTGTTGCATATAAAATGGACCAAAACGGCAACACAATGTCATGTTCCAAGACAGTTACGTGTACTGTATATACGTCTACACACAGAGAGATATGGGTTAGCTTCCAATAAAACTGCTCAAGTGTTACAAACATATGCACAGACACTCACTAACCTCATTCAACAATGTGAACCAGATTCAAGTCTTTCTAAATGTGTGCCCTGCAGCTCCATCACTGTCTGGCCATCAGCAACAACACTTTAGCAGCTCATGTTTTGGGCAATTCTAACCAAGGACCTAACACATTTAGATGGAAAACTGATGTGGAAACAGACCCTCGCTAACGGATCAAGTCCTGCGACCATTACTGATGCGATAAGCTTGGAACTGTTACAGCACAACAGGCCACTCAACATGTGGTCATTTACCAGAGTGAGGTGTTAATCCATCACCATTAGAATGCAAAGAAACACGCAGTGGAAAATTACTGCCTGCTGGTTTGTTTGCATGTTTGGTTCCTCCCCTACTGCCAGATTTACCTTGTGGGAAAGTAATTATCAAAAAAAAAGGGTCGATGTCTCATCCCCGCTGACTATTGTTGACACAATTATGTCGTACGAAGAGCCAAACAATGTCAGAAGACAAGCTGTTGAAGGAGTTTGGGGCTGTATTAAATTAACAGAGAACTGCTGCCCATATGGAATCGTAAACATCAAAGGCAGCCAATGGATTTCACTGGAGAGCGACGTCATTGCAGCTCGTTTACAGACACGTCTGACATGACATTCTCCTTTTGATTCCGATACCATCTGATTTGCAGGCTTCACACTGTGAAGCATCAACATATTCTGTTTGCACATCAGTGAGCCGAGATAAAAAAGGGAGCACAAGTGTAGCGGCCTTCGAAAATAGTTCAGCAACTTGTTTGTGTAATGAGGCTGGAGTCCAATTAGTAACTGTTCACTGCGGTGAACGGGACGGAGAGGGGCAGGGGTCCCTGGACATAAAAAGCCTTTTCTTTGAAACTCCTCTGACCCGGACTCATGCATCTGAAAATACTGTTACTCATTATTCAAACCCTCCTCAATGTTTTTACTGCTTAAATCATACACACAGCTCTCAATCTGTCACTCTTTATAAGCTTTAGTTTTACTTGGCATTACGGTTAAGTACACACTTAATAGGATTCTAAGCTAGATCAACAATCCCTCGAACTTCTCCGTAGCCTTTTTAACCTTGACTGAACCAAACACAGCAGCTGAGCTCGTTGTACAAGTCGATGTATTGCTGGTTTTAAAGGATGAAACAATTAAATAAAAAAGGACAAGCTGCTCTTTTATCTATGTAGTATCCATTTTGAAATCACGCAAATATTCCTCTGCTGCGTTTTTAGAGAAAATATAGATTATCATTCTTGGCACTGTCTGCTTTGACTTCATTTTTTCCCTGGACGTTGAATTTGTCGATTTTAATATGGTTGAAAAAAAATGCATAGAACAGGACAGTTAAATATTGTGCTTTTAGTCAGAATGACAGGTATGAAAAGATGCTTGGTTTAACATCCACTGGGGCTGGATAGCAAAACATGGACTACATTCAGTTTTGTGTGTAAGATCATTAACTTTCTGGGGTCTCTCCTGGGGAGCTGACCAGGGAACTGAGAGAGTTTGATATGAAAGAAGGGAGAAAAAAAAAGCCCAGCAGCTACTATTTTTTCTTGATGTTTCAAACTGCGGCAGAAACCTCTTGAAAAGCTTTAAGCACTGTTCAATTCGGAGTCTTACATGTGCAAATGCACAACGAGGCACTAGAGCTGCACTGCTAAGGAAGGAGGGGATCTTCCAGCTGTTAGTGAAGACCACTCACTGCACATTCGTCTCCAGGTTTCCCCAACTCAAGAGTGACTATTCTGTGCTTTATCCCAAAAAACACCAAAGAGGCCAAAAACTCCGGTGCCATTAAGGTCTGGACACATAGTCTGCTAAACATCATTTTCTCTTAAGCAGAAGATGAGTGGATGACCTCCGTGCTCGTGTTGGAAATGCAGCGTAAAGGGTAAATATATTTCTTTAGGACTGACAAGCTGAAAAAAGGAGAGTTTCTTTTTTTTGTCTTCTGTTTTTACAGGAATATTGAATGGAAATATTTTTATTAACCCTGAAAAGGACGGATTAAGCCGTTTGACAACAAAGATCAAGGAGAAGGAGCGAGTTTCACGGAAGTAAACATGTGAAGAGGACAGATTTCTCCTGATCCAACAAAAAATTGAAGTTTAAAAGAAAGTTTTGACTCGATAAGTCTTACACCAATAGATAGTTTAAGAGAAAAATGTAACCTAAACCCCAGAGAAGACAGCAACACTGCAAGGACTGATAGAGTGGCTTGCTAAGGTTTTCATACCCCTTAAACTTTTTATACATTTTATCATATCACAACCACAAAGATTAATACATTTTATTGGTATTGGTCTTTGACCTAAAATTCTAAGTGGTATGCAATTGTGAAGAAAAAGAAAACATGTTTCCCAATGGGGCCAACTTTGCTGGTTTACATTGTGATTCAGAGGTTATACTTTCCATTTTTCCCAAAGGGGATGTGTTTTACTTTGCTGCCATAGGCCAGACCAAAATAGACCAGGGGTCAGAGCTACGCAAACACAGTTGCAGAGAACCGTGTCTGACTGTCCCCGTGTGTTTTAATGAGGCATAAGTCCCATCGTCTTATACTGAATACAATCTGATTTTTCTGTCTAATCGAATGTCAAATCGTGCCCCATGTGTTCTATTTAATTTAATTCATTTTAATGTATATAGCGCCAAAACACAACACGTCATTTCAAGGCACTTTACAGAGACAATTCAATCAAATCACAGTCAGATTGGTTAAAAGTTTTCTATCTTGTTTTTTTTTTTTTTTACAGTGTCCTGTCTGGTGATATGGCAATAAGAATAACTGTCTAGATGCCAAACAGAGCCCAACAGATTTTGCTTTCACAAGTGGAGCAGTAGGGCTATCTAAAGAGTAGTTTTCTATCTAAGGAAAACCAGCTGATTGCATCGACTCATTGACTTGACAGCAATCCCTCACACTAAGCATGCATGTTGCAACAGTGGAGAGGAAAGACTCCCTTTTAACAGGAAGAAACCTCCAGCAGAACCAGGCTCATTGTGAGCGGCCTTCTGCCGAGGCCGACTGGGGTTCGAGGAGACAGAAGCAAACAGACAGAAAGAAGCAGAGATATAAAGGGTAACTGTCATCCAGCTCCACAGTAGGCCCGGTCCAGGAAAGACACAACCAGGCAGACGAGCTCCAAACCAGCTCACATGGCACAGGATGAAAGAAAGCACATCCAGTTAGTCACAGTAAGAAACAGGACAGGGCCTTTACTCTTGGGTTTCTTGTAAGGACCCATTTAGGGGGAAGGATGGATGCTGAAAAATACAAGGATAGCTTTCAGCTTTCACAGACTACTGTAACAATGTCATTTCACATGTCTGATCTAAAGCTCATTCTAAGTGGAACAATATAATACAAGAGGAATACAGGAGGAATTCGCCTTTAGCAAAGTTTTTAAATTCACTTTAATCTTTATTACTAAAATCATTGAACAATAACTATTTCATTGCCTTTTCCCATCGAGCCTCAAGGAAAGAAGATACCAAAAATGACAGGTATTTCTGTTATGATAGAGCTTCATGGCAACATACCAGTTCATCACTTTCATGTACTTCCAGACACATCTGGACTCCGGTAGATGAAGGCTACTGTAGCCTGAGTCGGCTTCATGGTAAAGATGAGTATAAAGAAGAAAAAAAAAACAAAGTTATGGTGGAGAGGCCACAGAGCTATTAACTGGACTGGTCAATGAGAGCTTTTATTACACAGATAAGTCTTTTAACATGTAGGCTCCAGGGAAGGTAGTGAGGGAAAAGACTGTACAATGATACTACAGCTCTTGTTTAGAAGACTGGAGCTACACTTAGATTGCACAGACTGTAATAATGTTTTATAGAAAAGTCGTAGCATCAGGGTAAAACGCAAACAATCAGTTAAGTTCAGATTTGCTGCTGCACGGAAAACCCTGCTGATGTACGAGGATGCAGAGAAAGGAAGCCTTTGTTTTGTTTAAATGATTTCATCCGCCGTCCTAGTTTCAGTCATAGGTCTCTCACATGTCTTTTCATAGCAGCATAGTTGTCATTAGAACAACATTTATTACAAAGATACAACAAAACAACAGGATGAACTCTGGCCTATGGCTGAGCGTGATAGTTACCAAAGGAGGCCTGAATGGAAACCTTGTTCTGTGGACAGAGTCTGTTTTAATCTCACAAAATGGATTCATCCTAAAAGAAGAAAATTCAGAGTCTAGTACAGAGAGCCTGTGATGAATGTCTAAACTAAATAAACTGACTGCATATAATGCTGTGGCCCATGCATATAATTAAAGCATTTCAATATTTAACATGCAAAAAGAAAATGATTTCAATCAGTTTGTTTTAGCATGTCGTCCTTTATAATTGTCATAGTTGTAGGGTTAGTTTTAGACCAATAAGAACTGATTGAGTTTTGTAGCATTTACCTTAAAAAAAATTAGGTACCACTGGTTTTTCTGGAAAAATCTATTCACATTTGAGCCTACAAATTCGACACTTATTTCACGTTTTTAAACTTACACTAGGGTGAAAGTGTAAGAGGTGAGATTTTAAAAAAGGTCCTTCAATTAGGCAGTAAATGGCGGCGGTAAAAGTAGCAGCAAGGATTCAGCAAAGACATGGTAATTGCTTAAGGAGTATCAGCAGGGTACTATAGATGGACCAGTCTACAGGAATAAAAAACATATTCATTGTTTCTTAACTGTCCATCCTGCACAATAGACATAGAGAGGCATCTGGGATGCAGTCATGCTGAGTCATTGAAGACTAATAGCATAGGCTAAAAACAATCAAAATCAATCCCCTCAAGACCCCCCTCCACACACAAAGCCTGGTTTTAGTGTATCTGACTTATTTCTTGGCGAGCTTTTGAGGTGGGGGCGGCGCAGGACTTTTATTCTCGCCAAGTACGTTCTTCACAAGAACACAGAAAGTATGGACTCGGAGGGAACGGGAGCACGCAGGACAAATCCGTGTCAATAGGAACAGAAGCGTACTCGTGACGTCACCGCATTAAAAGCTCATCTGGAGCTGCCTTTAAACTCCTATTATTATTTTATAACATTAAATGATTATTTTCCTTCATTTGGGGAATGATGACCAACACAGTCAAATGTACTTTTTGCCAAATAACCCTCCCCCCAAAAAAAAAACGCTCTCAGAGGGACCGGTGTTTCACACACAGCTATGCCGAGAGAGGGCTGCTGCAGACGGGCTAACGTTAGCAATGGCTGCAGGTAGCCTCAGAGCTCCACTGGTTGCAATGGTTCTCTCAACATCGGAACTTTTTTTAAAGTCACACACTAAGTCAGTAAATGGGCCACACAGTAAAGCTTAGAAGTATAATATTCCTACCTCAATTGATCTTAAAATGTACTTTTGTGTAACTTTTAGCTTAATACTCTGTTAGTCCTGTTAGTGCTGCTCTGGAAGCTGCTGCTGCCGCGGTGCATTCTGGGAAAACTGCCAGCCTTAGAACGGAACAAGTCTGCTCTGATGCATGCTTGGTAAAGAGGGAGGGGCGAGAACAACATTCGGGGATTTCGTCTATACTTGGTCTTGTGTTCTTGTGAATTGGAACAGTACTTGGGCCGAAGCTGTACATGGAAATTCACAAGTACACATACTGAGAAACGGCCAATGTTTACACCCTGCTCTTCTTCTGCTATGACTTCTGCAGTAGTGTTACCTCACCGCTTACTGGTTTGGCATAGGAATTAAAAGCTCCTATTGCAACTCATTACTCTTTGTGCACATTCATCTTTTAAGGTTTTCTGTTTGGATACCGTATTTGGTCCTGCATGGATGTAGCCCAAACTGGACCAAACCATTTGTGTATCGGATTAGTTCAGATCACTAAAATTCTTCTTCTTTGCTAAATGCGAAAACGACAAAGACTCTTTAAGACATTTTATTTTCATAAGTCAAAGGTCAGAAGTTTAGACACAGTGTGTTTACTATACCTTTTAGGGGTTTATGGATCCTTATATGGTGCTCTCATGGCTTTGAGAGCTTCCGATAGGAGACAAGGGTCCAAAATAAGACTAATCTAGACTTAAAAATATACCAGAGCAGGTCGCTGCCAAGCAGCCATTTTGACTTGCCTACAACGTTCTCTGAAGTGTCAGTAATATCTGCAATGCTGTACTTCCACCTTGTGATAAGCACTTTTACTCATTGATCCCAGTAAAAACAACCTGTAACTCCAATCTACTCTTGCTGTCAAACACATAGCAGCAGAACCAAAGACTGGAGTCAGGGAAATGGAGGCATACTGTAAGCTCACATTACATCACAAGCTTGGATTTAAAGTCAACATTTCTTGCTGGAATTACTGTTCATCAAATTTAAAACATTGAATTTAAAAAGTTCACAATATAATAACATTAGTGGCTAATCCAGAAAGACTTCTAAGAAGTGGATCAATATTTATGCAGTGCTCACACCATCACAAATAAAAGCATCTGTTAGATGTTATGGTAACTTGTTGACTCCCAAGCTCCCACTCTTTAATGGCATCGTTTTTAATTTTCCTCACAATCCTCTTCAAGCTTTATAGCGGCTTAGATGCAGCTGTAAACCTTTTAATTCTTGCTCTGGCTCTAGTTATGCACACATTTATGGTAGTGGCAGACGGCCGTTCAACACTGAGCCTGATTCTGCTGAAGGTTTTTTCCTTTTAAAAGGGACTTTCCTTTCAGTCATTGCTACATGCAGGCTTGTTCTGACAGCATAAATGTTGCAAACCAATGACTTGATGCAATCTGGACAGTGAACTTTAACCAATACGAATAATAACCTTAATTTAACTACACAGTTATATAATTACGATAATTTAGAGACTGCTTAGACAAACCTACAGATAAGAGCAGATGTTTCCACTTCCCTCTGATCCACCTACTGCTCTCCAAAATAGTCCTTAAACATCCCTTAAACAGAAGCTGCCATATAAAACTGATTTACTTATCGCCCAAAAAACAGCAATTCTCTACCGTCCTTAGGTTGCATCGTACAGTTTGAGGAGTAAAACACAAAATATAGATCTGTGGCCTACATCACTGCACACTTTGTAGTTAAACGATCCAAATGGTCATCTTTATGCAACTCAACTTCTCACATATTTCAAACTCGTCGCACTTGCTGTAAATGTGCCTGACACCCGGAAGCAGGGAGCTTTTTGTGCTCACTAGGCTGGAGATAAAAGGTTGTTCCTTTGGAGTCCTACTTACAGCTGAATAATAATCTCTGTAAATATGTTCCGCTCTCTCATGCAGATGCCCTGATGAGCTCATCCTCATTAGTGGCCCACATTACTGGGTACCCAGAAAGACTGAATGCGTAGTGAAAGGGGCAGCAGGCTGTAGAGTGGTGGTGTTGGTGATGGGGGGTTAGGGTGAAGCAGAGACAACTTAGTGGAGATGGAGCAAATTAGAAAAGGGACAGAGAGGAAGCAGGTTTTTATCAAGAGGGAGACATTTTTTTTATCACTTGGAGAGTACACTCTCTGATTACTTCTGACACTTGGAGGTTAGACTAAATCGAATCAGAGATGTGAATCTCTATGAAGGATACGGCAAAACTGTCAAGTAGGTAATTCAAAATGAAAAAGGGATGATTTCTCATCAACAATGGAGAAACCAAAGAGCTTTACTGCTGCCACTCTGGTTGGTTGCCCTTTTTTATTTTTACTTTGTACATTTTATCTCCAGTGCTGGAAAAACAGAAAACCCTTTTTTTAAAAAAAACAAAAAAAAAAACAATAAATAATATTCAGATTCCTGTTTTAGCACCACAAGAAGTGGTACCAAGCAAACATCTGCCCTGAGGCTTTTAAAATAACTGGCAATGAGTCTTTTTCGATGGAAAATGTGAAAGTAGGATGTGTGTTGCTTTTGGTTGGCAGTGATTTATGCCTTTCATCTCTCTCACAAAGACACAGTTTTGGTATCAAACCCAGAAACAAGAGGTTATGGTAAGAGGTATGTAAACCAATCATGAAAATGGGATTTAATTCTGAAGCTAATTTCTCGTTTTATGTTTTTTCATAACCCTCAAAAAAAATGAAGGAGCTGACGGAGAGCCTAAATAATGACATATTTTGAACACGCATCCTATAAAAGATTTTTTTTCTCCCAATCCAATCCTTCAGCTGCTGAATAAAAGAGAGTCCATGATAGAAGCAACAGGAGATTTACCAAGAAATCACTTTTGCATTACAGCTTAAGTATTTTTGCTTCACATCCCCAAACACCCCCTGCCATGAGTGCTGGCACAAATACTGTTATTTAAAAAGACATGAAAGCGTGCTGCGTAAAATCTCCAGTTGGAGCGAATGTGCGCTAATGAATAAGCATGAGCAGTGATATTAATACAGTGGTGTGTCATAAAAATACAAGCAGAGCTATGAATTGATTTACTGCACTTCAATTTCTGTGATTATATGATTTCTGTTTTTCCTTAAAAACCAAAAAAAGGACTAATAGATGTAACCGACTGCAGGGTCACAGCTGGAATGTTAAATCTTTTTTCTGTAAAGTTCAAACGAACAAAGACATGTGGCAAACATGTCATACGACATGCAATGTCATTAATAATCTGGAGCCATTTATCCATCTACCTTTCTCTACAGCTCACATGCGCACACACACACACACACACACACACACAAACACACACGGATAATGAAGAAGGTGCAAAAGGTGGCTGCCAGCGGGACAGGAGCTAATAAGATTTAACTCTGCTGTCTAATTCCACCTCCCCTTTTAAATCTCAGAGCAAAGTCGGAGCGTACAGCTTCTGGACAGAAATACCAAACGGGTTCTTCTTATTTCAGTGACGGACCACTGGGGCCATTTCAGAAAGCTGCACTCTCTTAAT
Source organism: Jordanella pulchra (assembly GCA_034780135.1). Classification (NCBI taxonomy): domain Eukaryota; kingdom Metazoa; phylum Chordata; class Actinopteri; order Cyprinodontiformes; family Cyprinodontidae; genus Jordanella; species Jordanella pulchra. Next base: position 47,609 of record JAUZNJ010098229.1, read on the forward strand.
TTCCTACGAGGTTACGACCCAAGACGTTTCCATCATTGTCCTTTTTATCTACGGAGGACGAGCTACTTTAGCTGCAGCCCTCAGCTCGACACCACAGGCAGTCTAGATTTCTGGCCTCCGATTAAACACAACATGATGAGGGTCTCCATAAAATGCAAGGTGTCAGTGACCTATGAGTCTTTCCACTGAAACATCAGGAGAACTTTCTCCAAAAGATCCTCTCATACCTGCACCATTCATCTCAGAGGAACTCAACACGTCATTATTATTGCCAGACGAGCAACACTGGTAGTTTATCTGTAAGCGGTTCAGCTCTCGCTTTCAGCTCAGCACTTCTGAATCACATAAAATCATCTATGGTGGTGTGGCATCATTTTTGCAGAGCGATTTCCAAAAAGCAGCCAATCAGCCGCTGATTACGATCGGGTACGACATGCAGACTGCAGACCTAAATGATTAAGAAAAACAAACGGTGAACACATCTTTCTGTCTTAACAGCTGGCAGTCTCATCCGTCATTAATTTGGTGTTGAGACATGCTCCTGTCTGTGTGTCTGTGGGGGGGGGGGGGGGGGGGGGGGGGGGGCGAGGCG
>JAUZNJ010098230.1:0-21540 GCA_034780135.1 Jordanella pulchra
AGCCAAGATACTGCGCAGAACCCTCAAGCTCCCAGGCCTCTGGTAGAGGACCCGAGCTCAGAGGATGAAAGAGACCATCCGCGGAGGGTGAGAAGGGATTTTTTTTTTTTTATATACATATATACTGTAATATTAGAAAAATGATAAATAATGTTAAAATCGGATATCGATATTCACATCAGTGCATCCCTAATGAGTACAACAAAAAATATTTGTATTCCGAAATATACATTTAACATGGCCACTGAATGATATTTTGGGAAGTAAAAAGAAAATATTTTTGCTGCAAATTGCGTAGAAACAGTCAAAAAGAGAATATTTAGGAATAAACTATAACCTTTTAAAGCGAGAAATATCCTTCCAGTGGCAGGTTAGAAAATGTGCCCCTTTTTAGCAAGTAACAAAAGAAATTGTTACCAATTTAGGCTGTAGCCCAAGAGACAAAGAACCAGATGTTTTCTAATCGCTCCTCCACCTTCTACCACTTAATCCTCGCAGTGGGACCTTTGTCTATCTCTCACTTATGCACCGGGAGAAAATGCAAACTCCATGCAGAAAGACCCCAAGGCGTCACCTTCTTGCTTCAAGGCAACAGTGCTACAAACTGCGACACTTTTTCTTTTCTATTCAATGAAATTTAACTAAATAATTAAAATAACCTTATTTCCAGGACAAAATATAGTTCCAGTGAAGAAATAATTTTAGCCGAAATATGCAGGTTTATCAGGTGGATTGGATTTACAGTACAAAGAAAAAAAAAGGAGGCATCTTTAAAGTTTTACCTGAAAACATCTTAAGATGACAGATTATTATAAATAAAATCAGAGTGAAACTCTGGCTTAAATCAGGTCAGCTGCAACAAACTCCAGGTTCTCTATAAGGGTCATCAAGGCCACAGCTACAGTGTTTAACCACCAACAACTGTCATCCCACACAGGGTGAGTCAGTCATAATGAGAGCAGCAAATCATCCTCAGGGAACTAAATACCTAAATGCTCTTTTACAGAAGCGAACATATAAACAGCAACAGTTATAATGTGCAGCTATTAGAAAGATGAATAAATTAAAACACTGTATACTTGTTGCCGAATAAATTATTCTAAAATAATCATTGTTTGAACAACTGTTGTCCACACTGAGCACAGACTCCACAATGGCGAGGAAACACCTGTGCTCATCTTGTAAATAATTACTGATCTCAATTAGCAAGAGGGTTAGAACAGTTATTTTTTTCCAATACCTACATGTTTTGAAATTAAAATTCAGAACTGTCAAAAATCTGCATCAGGACTTCAAAAGCTTTACAGAAAACCTGATAAAACACCAAATTAAGAACAAATCTCTAATCAAAGCATCATTGCAATAATACAGAATCTGTTTATGTTTCAAATTTTGATTCAAACATCATTAAGAAAAGAATATTTTTTTACAACGAACACAGCTACTTTCTGACATTTGAACAAGTTGCAGGTTAATAAACAGCAGACTTCCGGCTCCAGTCACACGTCCAACAGTGACGGCATCAATCATTTCAGCGAAGTTTGTTTTGACCTGTTACACAATAGAAGTACACTCCTTTTTCCTTATATTATTGGCTCGCCCTTTAAAGGCAATTCTAAAAAAAACACGCAGCTTATGTACATAGATATATATAAACATACATACTCTATATGCATGTCTAAAATGTAAATATTACTTTTCAGGAAACATATGGACAGATCAGAGGTGGTTAGTAACTAGTTACATTTACTCAGGATGTTTTAGAAGTAGTTTTACAGTATTGCAATTTTAACTTGTACTTGAGTAAACTTTCTGTCTACTCCTTCCATTATGAGTAACTTCACAGAGTGAAAACAAGCTATTTTTAAAGAAATATGTATGTCTTTCCTCTTTTTGTACTGAAGGTTCATTGGTTAAATGTTATTTTCCATTTGCCAAGTCTGCCGTGTCATTTTAAGGTTGAGCAATAATACAATAAATAGCATAATGTCAATATTCTTACATACTGTAACTATTAATAATGTAAGATTTATAACTAAAAAAATATTCAATCAGTTGTTATTATCATGGGTTGTAAGTAGATCAGATACTCAGTACTCGAATAGCCTTTTTACCAATTTCTTTTTTACTCTTACTTGAATAATTTCTTTAAAAGTTACTTTTTATTTTTAATGGAATAAAAAATATGATGAACTTGTGCTACTTTTACTTTAGTACAATTTTTGGTCACTCTATCCACCTCTGGCAGAAATAATCAGTACTGATTAAACTGATAGTGTTGATGTTGTCATTTAACCACATCAGGTGAGTAAAACACCATCAGCTGTATTAACTAAACATGGCTTCTGGTTCAGATGATTATTTATAACATTTCTCCACTGATAATAAAGATGGATTCTTCTACTGACCGATTTCCATCTCTATGAAGTTGGCCTCCTCTGGAAGGGCGCGTGGCAGCACCCCGGGGTCACTAAAGCTCGTCCTTAGCAGCATGGCCATGACGAACAGGAAGAGGAACACAGCGAAAACTGGGATGGCAGGAGACAGGTGGACTGCCAGGTACGGACATCTGCATGAAAAAAACGAGGTTAACAAATAGAATTAGCTGAATAATTACCCCTGTTTGAAACATCTATGAACTCTGCATGGAGTCACCAAACAGAGGGATACACATTTATAAAATACATTTCAAAATGTATTTGTAATAAATCAACGTATTCCCCCCTTTATTTGAAAAAAATATTCACTACTCTGTGTTGGTCTCTTACAAAGAGTCCCAATGAAGAATGTTGAGACAAAATGTAAAAAAGTGGCAAGAAGACTTTAGGTAATCACTGGGGTTAGGTCTAGACTGACCAAACAGCATCATGAGGGTTGCTTCAGTGGGATCACATTATGACAGAAACATATTCTGAGCTGCTGCTTTAAGCATAAGGTCATGAACCTTTAGCCGGACCTCACAGCTGTCTATATACACGGCACACTCCTCTGCCCGGGTGGAAAAGATGGAAGCTATCAGCTTAATTTTGTGAGTCAGTCCTAGCGGGCTTAGAGCCAGCTGGACTCCTCTGATCCTGCCTGCTGCTCGGTAACAGATGTGAGCTGTAGAGTAAAAATGCTACGACAGAGAAGCAGCACCTACAAAGCCCTCAGCATGCAGTTATTAATAGTTAAACTTGGTGGCTTCATCTGCATTTCATGAAGACGAGATTATATATTCATACAGCAATGCTAATGATCCCCAGATAGGAGCAAAACTAATGCATCTAACAGTCGACATACTGAAACATCAGCTTATTTTGGTACATTTCACATTTTTTGGTTGAATATATATGAAACCATCTGCCTACTTACTGTTAAAGACAGAGAGGTTGAACAAAGTGATGAATAAAAACAGAAAGTCAATTCGCTGCGCACCGTAAAACAATAGAAACATCGACTTGCTCTGGTGGTGGTAGTATAATGGTATGGAGGATATCTCCCCCCATTAATTTGAATTCTGAAGCCCAGTTTCCTGAATATGACAATGGCAGTGAGTCCACTGTACACCAGCTCCTCTGGATGCAGTAAAATAAAGATAACCAGATTATTGAAGGACAGCAAAACCAACCTGCAGTAACTGCTTGATGTAATCAGTCAATATGGGTAAAAAAAAAATCTAAGGAATGTTGGTGGATATTTGCCACAAACCCAGTTCAGAAAACAACAGGTTGTCAAATTGGACGATAGCAAAGCACACCGGATGAAGCGACCAATGAGACTGTTTATTGGACTATAGCTGGAGCCTGTATTCTGATTCTGAGCGGCTAGGATTCCCATTTTTACAACAAACATAGTCGACAGGAAGAGCCTGAGTCAGCATTACAGCCCAGAGAACAAAGTCCATCTGTTCAGCTGCTCAGTGAACCCGGAGCGTCAGCATACCTGAGAAACAATCCGCCCACAACACCGGCTTCACCAGTCTGAGCAGTTTCTCCCCACCACTGATGGGCAACAGCTAACAGAATCAGATCAATAGTAATTTCCACAGTAAGGTAGAGAGCCAGGGCGTCAAAGTGGGTGATTCCTGTAATAATGAGCGTCAGGAACTCGAGTCACCCTCTATCATCACTTCCCATCAACCCTCTTCCTGAGTGTGGCTCCCTCCTTCAGCTGCTGAGGAGCTGGGCGGTTCTGGCAGGTTAATCAGCAACCGCAGAACCACCAGAAAAAGAAATGGATTTAATCTGTTTATTTACGAGCGGAAACCTTCCGAATATTTTTTGAGCCGATCAAGCAGATAACAGCCATTTATATTCAATTCTCTGCTTTAAAACTTCAAATCAGGACATGTAAAACTGCCTCATTTACATCTTCTCAATAGTTTGATGTGTCTGACTCATGCTGGCGAGTGGAGTCTCTGCCTGCAGCTATATGATGGACTTTCAAGGTGCTGTGAGACACATTTCATAAGCTGTAGCAGAACCAGGTGCGCCGGTTCCTCCAGTTTCTACTCTTTGAGAGAAAAACAACAATGCTTCCGCTGAATGTAGCTTAAACAGCTCTAAGACTAAATGCATTACCACACAGTTTTCCATTGGGCCATTCAGGGAGAGGAACTTTTTATTTCTAAATATAGCCAGAATAGATAATGTTCTTTGCAAATATACATTTCCATAGCTTACCCCTCTGGAAGTTAAGCAAATAAACAAAACCTGAAACGAACCCATTTTACACAGCTATTTTCATAACTTTTTGATTTTTAAATCTAATCAAAGCCTTTTTCAGTCTCACCTTCAGATTTATTTTCAAACAATCATAATAAAAACACTCAGAAGTGAAGGGGAGGACTGATTGTCACCTTTAAAGCTGAATCGATCAGGTTGACAGATTTGTCTCTCTGTTTGCTAAAGGCTTAATGTCACTCTTCCTCTATGACCTTTGAACCATCTCTGCAAATCTACAAAGTCCAGAGTGTAAGATGTGGTTAAGAGCATCAAATGATTGTTTTTTAAGGATGCAAAGATCGCCTTTTTGAAAGAGATAATAATTAGGCCTGATAAGATAATAGCTGACACTAAGGCAGTGAAATATAAGTTTATTTAGCTATTAAAAACCCTAATTAACTGTAATCCTTATTCTAATTTAATGTCAAATTTATCCATACCACCAACCTTTGATGTAAGAGGCTGAAATCCTTTCCTTCACCTACATCCCCCAGAATGCTGTGCGGCTCTGTTTCAGAGTTCAATGAAATTATAGATCCTATAGGAATTTTTTCTACAGTTATTGATCAGGTATGTACTGTTTCAACGCTGAGCCCTAGTTAAACACCAGATTGTTTAGGTTCTCTTCCTATAGCATTACTGGCATAAACTTGTTCTCTGATTTGAAAGCAGATGTAAAACATGAAATAGTTGTAACAAGAAGCAACAGTTTGACAAACTGTTTTTCAACCACAACTGCATGTATCCATTAGCAGCCTTATAAAAGCAGGAATGGACCAGTTTGTCTGCAAAACAAGATCTTCTAATGTAGTGGGAGACAATCAGTCGGTGTAGAAAGGATTTCCCTGTTTAATCATAGCATCGTGCCTCAGATATATATGGAAAATAAGAGAGAATAAGTAAAAATAAGACAAAAAAAGTCATTCAAAAGTCTATTCAAGTTAAGAAGCATCTACAGAACTGAAACCATATACTTATTGTATGAAAAAAGACAGAATCATACTTTTATTAACAATAAATCACAACTAAAAGTATTGTTTTTTATTTAAGTTCTTTAATTGGATTTATGGAGTTTGGTTCTTCATCATCATATCGATTTAAACGGTTCTTTTTGTGTTAAGATGTTTTAATGAGAGGTTTAAAACCACTGCAAAAACAAATATATCTATACAGGTATGAATAAAGTAACCTTGAATCTGAACTTGTGAATATTCTTATTACTTTCCTAAAATATGAAGGTTGCCATGTATTACTATCATAAGAATTGCCTTTGAACTGTAATTTTGGGATCATAGATTTAGGGTTTCCTTCTATAGTACAACCTTCTCCCAATAGTTTCCTGGGGTTTTCTTTGTTTTTTGTTTTTTTCCAGCAGACCTGCTGTAAATGGATCAGGATTTGTAGGCTAAGCTCAGACACATCGCTTTTTTTTTCGAAAAACAGGACCTTACGTCAGTTTGAACCCTTAAAATGTGGTTTTAATATTAACCAAAAGTGCTACATTTCATCCTAAAGCAAAATATGATACACAAGCTTCCTGTTTCATTCTCTAAATTTGACAATAATTATTATAGCCAAACAGTTCAACATTAGCTGCAATCAGACCAAAGAATAAAATATCTTCATCGCCGACTGCAATTGTAAAATGTAATTTAGCTTTTAATGTTTCTTTTCCAGAAACTCTACCTGAAACGAAAATGGCATCTTCAGCGATCTGAAAATTCAACCCGAGGATCCAGACTTGTGGAGGTGCACTATCCTCATCCTATTTTTTTGTGCGTGTGTTTTATGTTCACTTTAAAACAATCAGTGACATTGATGTAAAACCTTGTTTACCATGAATTTTCTTCCTTCAAAAAGCCAAATAATAATATTTATAATCAATATTTTAACTACAGCAGTATGTTAATATCATTACAATCTGTGTTCGTTTGTTAAATTGGAATGAATATTTAGAACCATTTTGCATTATATCTGAAGACTGAGAATGTTTAACACAGGTTGTTGTTTAACGTTTGGGGAACATTCAGGTCATAAATAAACAAGCACATATAAAACAATTAGGTCCTATAATGCATCAGATCCAGATAAGCTACTTCTGCCTGTGGGTACGTGAGTTGGAGGCTATTTTAAGCTGTGCCTGTTTGATGCTCTTGATGAAAAACTTCTACCATTAAAATCTCTTTAAAACTTGGTAAAACAGCTGAAGCAGTCTAGATGTTGACTGACTCATGACGTTTCCCCTTTGTAATGAACCCTTTGTGCCCTTGTCTTATCAAACCTGTTGTGGACCTGCACGACTTAAGCAACAAATAAATACTGCACTAGTTGGGTATCCGATTACCCAGTTTCTGGGGCGCTGCCAGATAAGAAATAAGATCAAAGACTCTGTCTGCCTCTCTTCTTTTACAGTATGTAGAGAAAATGGACAAAAAAATCAATACATGAAGAGATTCAATACGTCCCTCTGCAGCAGCGACTCCAAACAACTGATATGGTTCTTCTCAGAACTAAACACACTTCTCCAATCTGATCAAGCTCATGCATGATACGCATGTTCCAAACATAGATTATTACAGAAGGTTTGATCAATTGAGGCTTCCTTTGAGAAGCTGCAGGGCTTTGAGGATCTGCTGCAGAAATCATTAAGGTAAAAGAGTCCAAGCCTCTATCTGACAGATTTATTTTACAAACAAGCAGAAAGATTTTCATAATCAGAGACGCACAAATCAATGTGATATCAGAATTGTTCTTTTTTTTTAGTGGGTACTGATCAAATCACAAAACAGTTATTTTTACCCTTTACCTCAATTTGTGACACCTGAGGAGTCCCTCCCATATTTTTCAGTTTATTGATGTGTTTACCAACAGAGGTAAATCTGGAGCTTAGCAAAAAAAAAATAAAAATAAAACTAAATCATTTTATTTTCCGCTTGATTCAAAAATTGCACATCACTACCAAAGAATGTACATGGTTTTTTTTATATTTCATTTACAACTGAAAAAAAGTCAAGAATCCACCTAAAAATATTTGAAACATTAAACATTTATTACATCAGCTGCATAAAAAAAAAATGAATTTTTTACCCTGGATCATCTGCTCTACAATTTAAAGGGTATTTCGTAGAAAATACACTTCTTTAACCTTCAAATACATGTTGTTCTCACCTTTGGAGTCTCTAGAAGTGCAGAAAAGTTAGATTTAGTCTCTCCAGGTGCTGCGTAGATATTCTGCTTGGGTACTATTTTTCAGTCTCTTCAGTTTTCTCTTTCAAATTGTTGTTTAAAAAATGTAACAGGTAAGAGTATTTCCTGGTAAACAAGGTCATGGACTTCCAGCTTATAAATTTGGTAAATGCATTATTTTTATTTTTTGCATCGATTTTGCAGTTCTAGCTGAAGGATGTCGAAGATACACCCATAATGACAATAATCATGCAGCAGTATGAAAATATTACGTTAAGTGTATTAGTCCACACAGTCCAATGTAATGTCCTCTATTTTCTGCCCAGCTAGATAAATTCAAGTTAAGAGCCAAAGAATAGAGGTGGGTTTTCCATAAAGACCTAAAAATGCAAAAAGACTGTACTGTTCCTTATTCTTTACATTTTAAGAGAACAGTCTCAAACCTACCTTAGTGGATACAATAACAGATCAAAGCATTGCAGTTCCATTTTATACAGACCACTACTGACCAATTTCAAAAAGGAAAAGTGAGGATCTAAAGGCATGATACGTATGTCCCCTTTAAGGCAGTCTGCCTCGTTATGCAATAATTTATCACTATATGAAATGAACAAAAACATCAGAGGCAGCTTTGGGAACTTTTTACTAGGATTAAGGCTATAATCACAGCGGTTACATCATAGGATATTCAAAAATCTAACAGTGGGGGGCATTAAACTGATGAAACAAACGGATTTCCTAATAGATTGATTTTAGAAGTATATTTTCTACAAGTGGAAAAAAATGAAACCTCCCAGTATGAGAAGAGGATGTGGGTTAAAAACGCATCAGTCCACCAGAGAGAGCAGCACTTTCCTACTAGTACAAAAAGCCTTCCGATCGCTGTGACTCTAAATGGAGCATGTATTCTGAATAGGGGATAAATCACGTTATTGCTCATTTAGCCTCAGCTGGCTGCCGCCTCCTTTCTGACCGAAGAGGAAGGCAGGGTGGGGTTGGATGCTAAGGGAGGCTCGTGTGTCGGTTATGGGATCTTCTTCAACTGTAGCCACTTTGCTCTACAGGATCAGCCCCGCGCTGCACTTTAGAAGAAGGCACCCATTGCATTCACATATGCTTCCTCGTCCTTGCAGCTTAGTGTCCTAGGGAGGACAAACAGATGACAAACTGTCTTTGTGGTCCAGTTTTATCTATACTCTGTAGGTGGTAGCATGTGTAGATGCCTCTTAAATTTCACAAATATTTACCCAAAAGTCTGTAGTAAGAATTAAGGAGCAAAGAAGCCTCTACAGAGGTATTGCAGCAGGTTCTACTCATTTCGACAGGAGGATAAAAGGATCGGATCTTCCTGCAAAACGAGGAGGACAACAGTGAGGCAGACCCCACCTCCTTACTCACTAATCTGTTTACACATGCTTAATGTCTGCTTTCCGTTTGGATATTCTGCTGCTGGGATCTGCAGCTTGAAGCACGGCGAGGTTTCCTTGCAACGACTACCATTTGGAGATAAAACTCCAAAGACTCCGGCGCAGGACGCTGCTCTCCCATCACTGCAGCTCAACCTCCTGTTCACCTTGCAAGGAGTCAGCTTTATTCATTTGAAGCATGTAGAAGAATTCAGGTTGAAATCAGCACTAATAAAATAAGCTCTTAATGAAATGTAGACAAAGCAGGAATATTTGTCTAAGACTTTTTTTTTGTTGTCAATACAAAGCAAATTCCCAGAGATAAAAAAAATGCTTTTTATATTGTTTATGATTATTAAAAGTGCAACAGATCTGCTTTAAAATTATGAAGACTTATATGACTATTAAGGATAATCTAGAGTAAGGTTTGATGACTGAGTTTTTGCTCCTTCTGCATAGCGTGACTACACGTAACAGGGGGAGCTGACGCAGCACCAGTGGTCAGCTAATGTAAATTTCAGTAACGATGCAAACCGTCACCTTCAGAACCCACTACTTAATGGAGGTTTCAGGTTTCTTTTCTCTGCTATTGCATTTTGGAAAACTCCAATTCCTGCATCATCAGTTTGTCTCTGGATCTCAGGGGAAGAAATTTAATTTTGTTTTTCAAAAGAGGAATTGAGATGTTAACGTAATTACAAAATAACGTTATAAGCTAGAATGGATGAATCTACAATTTTTCAGTTAAATCTATGATTGTTTTTTTCTATTTAGGGTTCAGGCTATACAACCTTTTACCAAATGAATTCAATTGTGGCAGTAAACCAATGAACACAGATGTTTCAACACTCCTTTATTCTGATTTTTAAAGCCATTTTGGAATATTATAGAGTATTGCATAAGTTTAAAACATATACCAATCCTAAAAATACAATCAAGGGGGTTAGTTAATTGGATTTTCAAAACAAAATGTTATCTTCAAAATAAAATAAATGTAGGATAAGAATGTAATTAAAGATCTCTGATCGGGAAACGAACGAGGTTGTGATAAAAGGGGAGGATGCTGGCTTTTTAAGGCGATTCGTCGAAGTAAAGAAAAGCTCATATCAAACTTAATGTTTGATATGGGCTTTAAAGATCAACACTGATTTATATTCTGGGTCTGAGCCAGACATAAAAAGTACAGTTAAACAGAGTGGCAGCCACCACAACAATTTCTACAAGATTTTTTTTTATTATTTCATTAAACTTTAAATTACATACTTAGAAAGTCTGTTAGTCTACACACTGATGAGGCACTTAATCTGCTTTTTTCATGACCGTGACCTTTGATTACATCCTATCCTTAATATATGGTGCTCAGTTTGTTTAGGGGCCCCAGTTTCCAGTAAAAGCATCTTTAACTGGTCTGAGAACATCTACAAGGTTTAGAGGTGTGGTCTATGCCAAAACCAGAATTTCAACGTTTGCTCCAAATTATCCCAAAGCTGTTTTACAAAGTTGAGGTCAGGACTCTGCGCAGGCCGGTGTGGATATGTGGGGTCCACATAACGAAGTAGGTTCAACCACATAGAATCTATGGTTGAAACTGTCTTCATGTAATTCATGAAATATTAGCATTTATATTTCTAAAAGATTTGTAAGGTTTACTCTGGCAGTTTATATCAGAAACCCGTTCGCTTCCTGTTTAAACCCATTAAGTCTTTTAAAACTTACTCCTCTTTAAATCTGTCAAATTTATAAAATATTATTTAAAAAAATACATCTATTAATTTTATTTTGAAATTTCAAATAAAACCTTTTGTTGAACATCAGTGTAATGTAATGTAATGTAATGTAAGATCCATTTGAAAGTCAAAATTTAAACCCCCTTTGAATGAATCAGACCTTCTCTTGTAATAATCAAATTTAAGATTTAACGTTTTATTCTTAATAATATCTACAATGTTTTTTTAATAACGGTTATGGATACTTTTTTTGCGTATTGTTGCTTTAAGATTTTCAAATCTACTCCAGTGATAAATCAAACCCAGGTCATATCTATGATTTCAAAGCTAAATGGCAAGGCTAATCTTAGCTTCTAGAAATTGTAATCAATTGTGTTCTACAGAAGCATTTCTGACTAATGTTTGTATGTGCAAAGTAATGATGAGCTCAAATCACCATCATGTTCTTTAAGCCTTATCACATTTTCAGTATTGCCCACCCCCGGAAGATAATTATTTTCCTCTGTAATATGAACATGCTCAGCAAACGACCCTCCAGCCTTCATCCCGACGCCTCCTCGGAGAGGTCTGTGAGAGCACCATCATTTTTTTTTCCGCTCTTATGCTCCCAGCCAGAGAAGAGCTGCTTCTGTCCGAGCTCAGGAGAGCAGGGGGCCATTAAACGATCTGGCTTAAAGATAGGAAGGGCCTAGCTCTGGACGAGAGCAACTACCTCTGCTGTAGGCAGCAAATGGATTTGACCTGATGGCATTACACACCCACGTTCAATAAGGAAGGCTGCGTTGAACTGCAGGATTTTCCGTCAAGTCATACCGGATGTGTTGGTTAAATACAAAATATATGTATATATGAAAGAAAAATGAATCATTAAAAACAGGGGAAATTAAACATAGCAGTAGAAAAACACTTATTAATTAGCCTCGTTCTCTTTGTGTAATAAAGACAGCCTGAACTGGTGAGAAATGGTTCGAATGCAGCCGACAGAACAGCTGGAGAGATTTTCTAAAGCAAACTTAAGGAGGGCCTCTTAACTCATTAAATATTAATCCTCTGTAAACCTTGGGTCACTTAGAGACAGAGAAACATGCAATCAGTGGTTCAAAAATAGAAAGCACTCCTTTTATTAAGAAATAACAATAAAAAGCTTTCTGTTAAAACAAACTGTTAGAAAAAATAATTAAATTTGTGTAAAATCAGACATAATTAATATGGGTAGATTCTTATCTACATTTCAGAGTAGATATTACCTAAATATATTAGCTAAATTTAAACAGATTTGTTAAATTCTACTTAATCATGCAGACGATGTCAGCTTTTTAATCTCATTTTAAAGGGGAATAAAAAAGGGACATTGATTAAAATTACAATAGTAATAAAATAATACTGCTTAAATAATATAAAACATTTATAAATCTGTTCTAACACAGTGGTGTAATGTTAGTACTTTCTCCAAAAATCAAAGCTAACATGCTCTTTTTGATGGGAATAACTGAAATAGACTGACGAATCTCAGCTTGCTAGCAAGTTTCAATTTAGCATTAGCATCTTTGTTTAAGCTGTAAAAAAACAAATTCTTCTCACAAAACTGAAGCTCTTGACATGACAAGAAACCTTATAGCTATTCTGATCATATAATAATTACTCATTTTTAATAATTATAAAATGTAATATTTTCTGCTTAACAGCACACAGAATAGCTAACAGTAGACCTAAACATCTTCAGTTAAATGCTAATAAAAGTGTTCGGGTAGCATTTATTTACTTAAGAAAAAAAACCTACATCCATGAGGTGAATATGTTGATGAAGATTTGTATAACTTTAAACCCTGATATTCACTACCCTCCAAATATCTTTTCTTACAGTGTGCAGGACACACATTACATTATCCTTGTCTAAATTGCTGTTAAAGTTCCTACACACTTTCATTGCATTTTTTTTTACTTTAACATTATAACAAATACGTTTTTAATTACATTTAATTTAAAATATTTTAAAAGATTTTTAATATTTTACTAAAACATAGCTTATTAAGAGATAATCAAAAAAATCATGCACATGTACCATCCCTATAGGGACCAAATCAGAGAATTTTTGGTAAAAAGTAATATCTCTAGATATGAAAGAAAAACTATATAATTACTTTAAACATAAAGATTATTTCATGGAAGGTGCAAACATTTTCAAAAAGCTTGCGGTTTAAGAAAATTGAAATGTATGTTTACCATTTCCTGGGTTAATCTTATGAATGATGAATATTTGTCAAAAACAAACTGAAGTCATCACACATGTTTGTGTCAAATAAGATACATTAGGCTTTTATGAGGCAACTATGACTGAAATAAAAATATATGCTTTTTATGGATTGTAAAACTAAGCAATATATTTAGCCTTTACTGCAAGTTATTGGTTAATATACCAAACAGAGGTCTAGAGGTCATGATATGGTTGGCAATGGGTTTAACTGTTTAAAAAAAACAATATAAAAACCATGGTACACTCAAATATATTTTAATTATTAAATTAACTTAGTATAAAGATATGACAAATGATTATAAATTAAATAGCTAGAAAGAATTGTTTCCAATATATTTTTAAATATAATAACGCAAATGTCGTTTTACCATAGCATGTCGTTATGGCAACTCAAAACAATTTAAAAATCTGAAAGATCCTCCTAAAAGAATTATAAATTTGGTATAGGAAATTTAAAAAAGTAACCCTAAGGATGATCAGAGTTTTGCTGACATAACTCTGGGTCCAATTTAGGTGTCATTGTTTTTAGGTTTGACATGATACATCTGTATTTAAGGCTTTAAGTGGGCTCTGAATTATCTATACTAGGGGAGAATATTTAAGATTAGTTTCAAAACACGATAAGAATTTTGATTTATCAGCTAAAAGATTCATTAGAATCAACAATGATTTTATTTTCAACATTTTATTTTCTCTATTTTTCTTCTGTTTCTTTCCATTATGGCATTAACAAATTTCAAGAATATGATTAAATGCAGTTACAGCAAGATGCTTAGTGACATAAATCTTTCGGTAACTGGTGCCCATAAGAAGTCAACTTAAATGTATATGATCTTGAAGAGTATCATGTGTGATTGATTTGACTGCTGTGGGAAGCAGTCAGTTAGGCTTCTTGGAAGAAAATAAAGAGCCTAATGGATTTTAATCCTAACCTTTATCGTTTTCACGATAATATCACACAATATCGTGATACGATTTTATGCGCATATCACTAATTAATCATTTTACAGCTGATAAAGGCTGTCTATAATTTAACCCAGAGTATGCTTTAAGGGGAGGGTGTTTGGGTTCATCCAGTATTACCTTTTTTTTTCCAAAAGCACATGAACTATTGTGACTTACTCGAAAGCGAAGAAGAGGGAGCAGGTCCCGATGATGAGGAACAGGGTCAGGTAGAAGATCCCCTTCTGTCGGGCCATCATCACCCGTCCATCGCAGCAGAAGGTGTTCTTCCCAGGGAGCTTTTCCCATTTTCGCACCTTTCGCGTTATCATCACCGCCGACATGATGGCTTTCTTTTTAAAATCGATATATTTACTTCTTTAAACTGGAACAAATCGATTTGGACAGTGATGTTCGGTCAAAGACAAGCAGGTTGATTGGATATTAAACACTTCCTCTGCATGTTTTCAAACAGGATAGTCGCGGTCACATCATTGCTGCTTCCTGCTCCATCTGACTGCAACGCGTTTTTTATTCCCACAGCGAAGCTCCCCTTCTCCTCAGGCAGGTCTTTAATCCCTCCACGGTCCACTTAGAGCTGCAGAAGATTAGAAATCCATCCGAACGAAACGACAGATGTTTCCCACTAAAAGAAAAAGAAATCCACCCGTGTATGTGGCAGAGCGGACCTTGACCGCTTGAATTTCATATCAAGAAAGGAAATCATAAAGGAGCTCGCAGGAGAGCTGCTGCTGCAGAAACACCCTCTGCAGTCACAGATCCCGGAGATAGACCATCCTGGAACCCTAGAATCAGATCAACCGCAAAAAATAATCTAAAAAAAAGAGGAATAATCGCCTTTTTGCGGCAGAAATGCGTTACAGTGTGTAATGAGCTCCTCTTATTTTCCCTGCAGGATGAGCTCTAGGTTTTAGTCAATGGCAGCAGGAAACACGCCTAGATTGAAATGTTTCATCTTAAAGGGACAGCACAGGTGAAACAGAGGAACAAAGGAACAGATTCAGATCGGCTTTTAAATGGGAAGAACGCTCAGAAATTTAGAAACGTTTTATCATACCTTCATACGTTTGGATTCAACCAATTAAAAGTTGTGTGAGAAGCAAATATATCAATTAAATCCCAAACAATTTTCAAGATAGCCTACTTTACAAAAAAATACCTTCAGATGGGGTTCATTCTATTTATATGGATGAGATGCTCCAGATGATATATTAAGTCTATCAAACCAAGAAGGCAGTATTTATCAAATATAATAGCCAAAAACTGAAACTGTAATGAACCTGTTTAGTAAATTTGAACTCTGTGGGAGGTAAACCACCTCCTACACATTTATAGAGCTGCCATTCATTGGCAACAACAGCCAGGGATGCCTTGGTCTGATACTGATATCGGAAATCGGTCCAATATCAGAGAAAAATCTGAAAATATCAGCCTGATGATAGAAACACACAATATAACCCATTGGCTAAAAATAAATGGGTTAGAGCAGGAATATTTCAGGATGGTCCAAAACCTCATGTCACGCCCTCTAAGGGGTCTGTAACCAATGTATGTTCCAAAAGCTGTGGATCATTGGAAAAGCATAAAAAACTACTGAGGCAACTTTAAGAATATATTAAGCTTTTCTTGGTTACAGTATATTTTTAAAAACTGTGTTACATAAATCTTAAAAACATACTTCCTGATCTTTAAAGAACAATTCTCTGATCTCTGACTATCTTGAGCATTTTCTTTTAGTGATAACATTTAATCTTTTGCAAAATTGAACAGCTGAAACATATAATAAAAGTCTAAATTACTTATGAAATACAACCTTGGTTCAGTAGTTTTTTTTTATTTAACTTCAATCCAGCTGCAGCACAAAGTTGTAGAAAAAATCGTGCAGGTTTAGGACTCAGAAAACAGGATTCTTTTATCAGATGTCAGAGTTTGTTTATTTTTTATGGTTCTTAGCTCAGATCCTTGTTGGTAAGTTTCCTCAAACTTTTCATGTTTAAAATCATAGTGGTGGTTATCTTTGCCACTTATTATAGTCACGAAAGACTCACAGTAGATTAAACAGATCAGTTGTGTGGTAGCATGTCCTTAGAGAACAACACATGTTTGTCTGTCCAATTGTCTTTAAATCCTTCATTCTTATAGTCCGTCTTTCCTATTTTTGAAAAAGCTATCTCAAATACTTCGAGATTTAACTCCAGGCTTCTCTCTCACCCGTTTTTTATCTTGGAGTGTAAACAGACCATAGATGTAACATGATTGGATGAAGTTGTGGATCTGAACACCCACAGCTGGGCTGTCGAAGCTGTTCCAGATGAAAATTCTTGTTTGAGCAAAGCTACCATAAATTCATGTTGCCACATAAATTGTCCAGAGGTCCGGTTAAAAGCTTCTCAGAGCACTGAACCAGACCAGAGTCCACCAGTTGGTAACCCCCGGGTTAGAGGGTCTCATAACTACTGCTGTTGATCAATGTTTCCTGTTTAAATATCACTTGATCGAGCCTTTTCTACCCCGTGATTAAATAAGTCATAAACGTACAAAGGATTCATGCTGATATTGTATCGTGTCAGTATCAGTATTGTATTCAAGGCTGCAATAAGGATATATTATCAGAAATGAAGAGGTTGTATCAGAACATCCCTAACAACAGCCTGACAGTTGAGAAGCTCAGCATTCATCTAATTATTGTCTTTTTCTCATAGCAGCTTAATCTGGTCAGTTCCTGTTTGAATTGGATGAAAATATCAGCTGTGCTGTTACCATCAACACCTTGGTTTAGAGATGCTGGAGCTTGGCCTGATTTTCAGTGTAGTCCTGTTTCTCTTATTGTGAATACCTGGATGTGCTCTCTTTCATCCTCTGACATTGGAGCTGGCTTGGAGCTCATCTGCATGGCTGTGTCTTTCCTGGACGGAGCCGCCCGTGGAGCTGACAGTAGCCTTTTGTATTATACATATACTGAATTATGAGCTCTGTGTTAGATATACTGAATATAATCCTATATTAGGAACTCTGTTACTTGGAACAAAATAACCATCTGTCTATATAATTTACTTTGTAAATGATAAAAGGCCTGTACTCACAGCATTTTATCGAGTCCAAGAACCCCAAACTGCATTCAAACATTAACCATCTATACCCATGCTGTACTCCCACATACATGGGGTGAGCATGCATTCCAGCATGCAGGAAGACCCTAGGAGTGGAAGCAAACCCAGGACCTTCTTACTTGTAAGGCAGCAGTGCTGAAATTGGGTCCAGTATTGAATATCAATAAAGATAAAAGTGGAAAATAAATCCAAATGAAGATGTAAAAATACTATGTAAGTTTAGAGTTTTAAATAAAAAAAAATCCTTTGCGGAGAAGTGGTAACATGTACTTTATCCATGACAAGCAGTGGATCAGTAGATAGACATGTAAAATCACCACTTGTCTGTGAATTGTTTACGCACAATAACTATAAAAAACTGTGAATATGCAGTTTAATATACAGCCTCAGATAGTGTATATCTGTATTCTCTAGGTAGAATTGCCTTTAAATAATTATATTCAGATCTAGTAATTTCGAAAATGTAAAATCAACACTCTCAGTCTGTTGCAACTAGACTAATGCCACTTTTGGTGTAAGTTTTAACATTTCATGGCTGCTTCTTTGAGAGTGTGAATGTCCATTCTAGGGAGCAACTGTGTAAGATGTTTTTCTTTGCTCACAAATAATCTATTTGACTCTAAGATAATATGTGTTTTTATTGAAGATCAAATCTTTTTATTTTTGACTTTATCTCCATTTGTTGACAAGATCATTTGAGGTTCAGAGCAACACGTTGTCGCCATCTATCGGCCCCAGCAGAAAGTTGCACATACTGTTAATTACTAATATTTTTATCTTCCTCTTGATATATATTTTGATTCTCTTCCCTAAACCAATGGCTGATAGTCCACCTGTAGAGTAAAGAAATAATAATAATAATAATAATATAAACAAATTTGCAAAATAGCAAATAACCAATTTGTCCGTCCTTCATAACAGTCCGGCTGGAAACAAACCTGACATTGCATTAACTGTTGTCAACGATTAAATGAGAGCTACTCCACTGCGTGTATCTTTTATGTTAATACGAAATTTTTTTATATAAACACAAAGGGCGTATCTAATTGTTCATGAATGGAGGATGTGCCCTGTCTTCGTGTGTCCCGTTGTCAGACACAACATTTCAGGTACTGCTCTGTTAAAGCGTCATCTAGCCATGTAGAGCTAGCACTTACGATGTAGAATTTGTTTTCAATACTGTTGTTTTGTTGTTTGTTTTCTTTATACAGGTGCTATCTTCAGTCCAGAGGGTTTTTTGACAACCGTTTCGATTTGGTTAAACAACCAGACGGGACAGTGCTCCTTCCTATTGTTCCATCCTCCCTTCCACAGCTGGATCTTCAGTCTCTTAAAATTTCTTTAGCTTCAGATGTGTGTGACTTAACCTGGAGTCAGGTAAGCACCATCTTTGGTTTGACAGACTTTATTCTATCATCTTTTATTCTGATTAGTATCTTGATTTGTATCGAGGGGGATTAGATGAAGTTAGAGTAACTGCAAAGTTTTAAAACGTTAAAATAAACTAAATAAAAGCAACCTAATTTGCATAGTTTTTATCTCTGCTACAAAATGTTCTCCAAACATTATATCAGTGATCCTACACATACAATAATATGGATGGGTCAGGTTAACAAACTGACCGCCTTGTCAAAGTCATACTGGTTGAATAATAGGAGATGAACGGATGCTTCAGTAAAAAGGATTAAAGAAATCAGGTTTTAATTAATCCAGAACTACAAACTAATAACTAATACGCTTTACGGGTCTGAGACGGTCAAGCACGTGCCAGAATTGTCTCCAAAAAAAGATAGTTTTAGAGAGATCAAGTTGCCACCAGAACAGAGCTTGCTCAGGAATGGCAGCAGTTACTTTACACACAGTGAGGCAGAGGCGTAACCTCTTATCAAAAGGAAAGCATTTAAAGATTAGCCATAAAATTAACTCATGCAACCAGTAAGACACAGCAGAGCTGTATAAGAAAGCTTTCAAGGAAAACAGACACTTAAATTCTGTTAAGAAATTGTAATAAAGCCGAAAAATGGAAGTTTACAAAAAAGTTGAGATTAAAAAGTCTTGTTCAAGTACGGCTATCGGTCAGGATTTGGATCAAATGAGGCCTGAAAAAGGAATATCAGCATGTCTGTCTCACCAAAAGCCCTTGAAATGTTTCTAATTGACCTGCACTGTACCTCAGAGGCGTCTAGCTTAAAGGTATAACAACACTGCAGCAGAAATTTCTTTTCCTACTGCTTTTAGCCATAACTGTAACAACAGCCAGTTTAATTTTTTTTTTTTTTTGCCTTCAGACATCTTTCATCTTCTTTCTTTAGTCTCCTCTACAGTCAAGAAAAGAGAAGGGGAGAACAGGAGTGAATAAACTGGAGAGAACCATCAAGGAGCTGTTGGAGCATCAGGGTGAAATATGGACAGAGGAGCTGAGAAGGGATCTTCCTCGGAGCTTCCAGAGGCATGGTGACCTCATCCTGCTGGGAGACAACTGTTTTACTCTGCAACTGTGGTCCAAAACCGGTACAAATTCTCCAAAGCAGTAAAACTATAGAAAATAGATGGGAAAGACATTGATTTATTTCTTTTTCTGTCTTGCTGATCCAGGTGATCAGTTATGGACGGCTGTTACCAAAGCTCTGGGAGCACAGCGGCTTGCAAAGATGAGCCGGATATCCAAGGATGGCTTTAGGTCTCCCGTGGTAACGATGCTGCTAGGTGACAACAGCTGGGTCAAACATGTAGACAATGGCATCAAGTGTGTACCGATAACCATTTGTTTTCGTTCCCATATTTTTTAGACCCGCCCTTAATGAATAACCCGTGTTTGTTTCAGCTATGAGTTTGATGTTACCAAGTGCATGTTTTCAGCCGGTAACATCACAGAGAAGCTCCGTGTGGCTGGATTGGACTGCAGAGGAGAGACTGTGGTCGACTTGTATGCAGGTAGTGAAAGCTGGATTTTGTGAGTTTCAAGAGCCTAACAGTTTGAAATGTGTGTCCAACAAGTCAACACCATCTGTATTCGGTTCATGTTAACTTAGTTCTTTTTTTAAAGGGGCAGAGTCTCGTTAGATGACTTTTCAAATGTATTTTCCAGTAGCTCATTCTGGTTGCAAACAAAGTTTTTCTGAAAAATGTTATTATTTTTATGGTCAACTCTTTGATATTGCTCAATTTGTTAGTAAACCAAAAAAAAAAAAAAAGCTCTTCTGTGTCTATTTACCATAGCAACACACATGACATCAAACAAACTGAAGCAACGGAGGCAGGCGAGTGTGGATCTCCCAGTGGAGTCGAGAAAACAATGAAGACAAGTCTTAGATGTGTGAAAACGTGCAAAAAAATAAATAAAATCTGATTCTGAGAGGGTAAAAACTGGAATAGTGCTTTGAATACAGTGTGAATGCTGGTTTTCAGTGAAACAGCGAAAGCATTCAGCTGTTGTATAAGAACATATCCTAATGCTGATACCAGCAATGAAAGTGCTATAAATGCTATACTTTGAAATAAACAGAGCAGAGGAACAGTTTTCTGTCACAGAATTCAGATTCAAGATCAGATTAGATTCAGGTCTCAGGCCATAAGGAAAGCATAAGGACACACTAATGGGGAAATACGTCCACGTGATTAAAACCAAGTATCTAAGTAAAGAAATCGATTACTTAGTGTTTATTTGAATATGTGCAAGGCTGTTAATGTGTTTCAGAAGAAGAAAAAACGTAGAATCACTGTGAGGTAAAACAGGAAGTGTGAGGTAACAGGAAGAATGTGCACAAAGGAAGTGGTCATGTCTGAACCTATGGTAGATACCACCACTAAGAACTAGTCAGGTCACACTCCCACACTCAAAAGTTTTAAGCCATGCTTCTATTCTTTTATATACATGTATTTAAAAGTAACTACAGACAAAAATCCCACTTTAAGCATTTGAAAAAAAATCTCACAGTAAAGCGAGTTTCCATGGAGACGCTGTAAAAACAGGACTTATTGGGACAGTTCAATAAACTATTGAGTTTCTCCTCCTGCTGTGGCCCTTGGTATGTACATGTTGGCACCTCTGCAACAGATGTGTGCAGAACAAAAATTAAATAAAAAGTTGTTATGGAGACTTTGTAAACTTCTTAGACTTAGACTTAGACTTTTTTTATTTGTCATTTTGTATGCACAGAGTGCATACAGAACGAAATTGCGTTGCAT
>JAUZNJ010098241.1:241-21538 GCA_034780135.1 Jordanella pulchra
TGGAAATGAGCCCGAAAGCCCTAAGAACCCCAAAGAAATATGACAATCATGCTAAATGTATTGCCAGGAGTCTTTTACCGAGATTCAATAATGAAATCGGTGCTGTCTTTGAATATTTGCTGTTTCACAGTTTGCCTGCAGGGACATAAGGGTATGAAGGTAATCATAGAAGGGCACTGAATATATAATGAAACAGACAGTTTTGTACAGGAAGTGTCATGAATTAATATGAACTTATAGCTTACAAAAATCAAACATCTGATTTGAGGCACGATGTAAGCAGCTACTGGCAGCTACTGGCAGCAAAGTCGTCTTTCAGCTTAAAGAAGCTGAATCTACAAAGAATGAAAGAATGTTTCGTTGTCCCACCTCCAGCACAGACACTAGCCAGCTGTAGTTTCTCCGCACTCTGGCGATGCTTCCATCGGGGGCCTCTTTGATTTAGTGCTGTTCTCCTCTGCTCTCCTCCTGAGTTCGCAGTGGCCAGCCACCAGCTCTTCCCCGCTCTGGTGTGCTGTCCACCCAGTGGGCTTCTCCGATCTCCGGCTGTGGTTTCTAAGCTCCATAAGGGGGCAGGGACGTTGATGGATTTGTTTGGCATTCAAAAGTAAAAAAAAAAACAAAACACTGCGAGTCAGTCCACAAAATTCCTGTTTACCATGTTGAGGTGAAACCAATAACCAGTAGACTCAATGTTAGTTAAGGCTTTTTGCGCGCTGTGCAATTTCACCCGCTGTGCAAATTGCCTTCACTGGCCAGGCAAATTTCATTGCGAGCAAAGGCAGGCAAAACTGGTGACGCTTTTCACAGGTTTTGTGTTCAGTGTGAACCCTCTTTAGTCATATTAGTTTTTTGTTCGAATGTAAAAAGTTTCCCCCTAAAATATTTGCAACTCACAAATATCTGCACAGTAAGAAAAAGGAAAGTTATCAGATGATTGCAGCCTGTCTATATCATGTGACCTGCTCTACTCTTATGGGAGATCGAGCTAGGTTTAGTCAAGGTAAGACATTAGCCGTTAAATCTTATGAATTCAAAAACATAATACTTCTTTTTTTGAGGCAAGATAAACTTTTTTTTTTAACTTTTATCAATGAAGAGAAGCCACACTGAACTATACTATTTTGAGGCCAAATTATCAATGGGCCACAGCAAAATATATGTACATATGCTTGTGTTTGCCTGAAAGAAAGCTGCAAAACATGAAGCAAGATTGTAGCTGCATCTATCAGATATGCAATATATTACCAAATGCATTTGCCATTCTAATCACCAAGTCATATTTGATCAACCATTGAAGTTAGTATGAGCCTAAAAAACTCTAAACACTCAGGTTGCTTGTAAAATTTGAGAAAAAAAATCTCCTGCTTTCAGGAGCTCAGGGATTTCTGTGTGTTACTGTGAGAGGACGCCCCATTGATCTGTCAGTGGGATTACAACAAACTGAAGCAACTAGGCAGACTGGCCCCTCAATCAAGAAGTTGCCACATAAAATCCTACAGCGATGCAAGTAGATACTGGGGCACATAATGCAGAGAGGTCAGGATTTATGTTATCCAAACTTCACTTGGCTTTCTGGTTAGCTCTAGAAAAGTACTAATGTAGCTTAATAAAATAAGGTTACATGGCTGACACCTCGCCTTAGACCTGGGGTGTCAAACTGGTTCCAGAAAGGGCTGCTGGCTTTCTTTCCAACCAAGCAGTAGCACACCAGACTCCATTCATTTCATATAGTCTCATTCAGCCTTAACCTGATGACTTAATGAGATGACTATAGTCTTGTGTGCTACTGCTTGGTTGGAAAGAAATCCAGCAGACACACAGCATTTTCTGGAACCAGTTTGACACCCCTACGTTAGACCAATATCATCAAAATAATTCAAAATGTTGGATGTTGTGATGTCAAGCACATTGACACTAGAGTCTTCAGCCGTGGAGACCTGCTCCCTGGAGTTGCAAATCAAACATTTGTGTTTCTTGGTTTGGCAGTTGCAGGTTAAAATCACTTTCCTTGCCACATTTTGTCAAGTGCAAAGTTTAATCTAGAGGGGATTATATTGCGGAGAGGTTTTTTGGGAATTAGGCTTCACATCTTAGTTCCACTAAAGGAAACCCAAAATGCATCAGCAAACTAAGTCTTTTTGGCAAATATTATGTTCCTGTCTCTTTCCTTCCTGTCCCAACATGACTGAACACCAGTGCACATAACAAAGTCTATAACGACATAATAAAAAGTTTGGAGTGGAAGACGCTGACCAGTTCACTTAGTCTTTATTTATTTCCCTAAAACTTTAAGATCTAATCATTAACTTCTCACCTGTTGGATTAAGTATTTTTGCAGTTAAGATCATTTAAAAATTCCCACCATCAGGGTCACCAGTTTTAAATAGAAACATTATGATTAACATAAAGCAGAATTCGGCTGTCAAATTGTAAAATAAAGATTTAAGACATTCTCTTTAAGGGAATATATAAATCTTTTCAAACAGAATAATTGCACTTAAATATACCAAAAACATAGCAATACATTATATAGTTATGTATACCCGCTAGCACTACTTTTAGATATTATAATGTAGTGTTCTCACCCTAAAATAATATCTCATCTGCACTTGGTTTAGAGACATACAACACATATCTGCAAAGTTATTATAAAAAGAGAAACAGACAATGAGACTCCAAATCACTTCAAGAGGACTTGTAAGAGAAGAGAGAGCAATTCTCAGGTCTATTGTCAGATCTCACCTCATTTTTCCAGTGGCTGCAGTAATGGGTGTTGTTACAGTAGGTCACGGAAGAATCAGATTGGATTGACAGGGTGAGATCCTGCTGTGTATGTGAAATGAAATGCAGGGTTTGTGATAGATTAGGAGGGAGATGAAGTAGACTGCTACACTTATGTCTGAGACAGTCAGGTGTGAAATTAAACTGGAAACCGACACGGATGAGGATTGTTCAATGCAAAATGAATCGGGATACGACAAATATATTTAAATAGTGTAAATTTGAAGAGATACATATTTCGCTCAAGACCTTTTCTGTAAACACTGCAATTCTGCTGGGTTTTTTAACATGGTCTCACTCTGTAAATGTACATTGTTTGCTCTACAGCACCAGACCTTGGACTTTTACAATATTGTATAAAAGATAAATAAAAAGGCTGCTTGAAAATGGGTACTATAGCAAACGGAACTTTAAGTCTTTTTCTTTTTCTCATCCAGTAACTGCAACTTATACAACAAAAAGAAAGTGAGTGTGAAACATTTAATTGCAATACCACTTCAGCAAATATTTAGTCTTCCAAGTACTTTCACTTTGGTTTTCTCCAAATTACCTCTGGCTTAAAGTTCTTTTTCTAATTATAAATTTCCTTTGCAATCAACATCTGAGAAGTAATTCCTAAAAGCTTAGAGGGCACTGCTGAAGACAAGTCAAGTATATTCAGTGAAAGATGTTTGAGAACCAGTATCTATCATATATATTTTTTTTACCAAACGTATTGTAAAGGTTATTTTTCTGCTCTACTGCTCATAATAGTTTAGGAGTTGCTGTTAGGAAATGGTCAGAGTAAGCTGTATGAGCTCCAAACATCCGGTTGAGACAATAAAATGTACATTATTAGGTTAAAGCATGCGTGGTTGGGTTTTGCAATCTTCTAATGTTCTTGCTGCCCAATTTCCCATATTCGCCAAGCCCTTTCTATTTCTTTCATACTCTTGGAATGAAATACACGGTTTGTCCATTTACAGCATAGATTCTCTTTTGTATTTATTTTTCATTTAAAGTTTGTTAAACTATTATAGTTTAAATCAGATATTTATATAAACTTTATTAGAATGGATATATAATTTTTTCCAACCATCTGAAATCAACTCATAGTGTCCTTCTCATCATCATTACCAAAAATATGCATGTCTTTAAAATACAGGAAAAGGTTTAGTGACAATATTATGAGTTTATGAAAAGGCGGAAACTTGGAAATCTGAACACTCCATCCTAATTGTAAATACAGAGGTTGTGGAATCATGTTCTATGAATGTTTTCCTGCAAGATGGCAACTTAAAAAAAGAAGACATGTAGATTAAAAGATAAAGAATGTAAAGAGTAAAGAATGTTCGAGGAAAATGACAGCAACAGGTCAAGAACTCAGTTAGGAAATCAATGCTTGGGTAGTAATTGGTCCTCCAAATAACCCATTACAAGACACATAGTCCCACTATAGTGATTAAGTGGTTTAAAGTTTGAGTAAGGAGTTTTGAGAAAAAGTTGGACTTGGCTTCAAAATTTGAACAAGCACTCCTGACTGATCCCCTTTACTTTTTGCTGCTCTACAGCACTCACTCCACACCTCCTCTCTCATAGCAGAGCCTGCTGTAAACTACTACAGCTACCAGAAAGGTCAACGAAAAAAAGCAAAACAGCATCAGCCGCTAGTTCCAGATTCTTCTTATGACCTTTATTTGTTTTTCTTTTGTCCTGACAGCCGTCCCCAGCTTCCAATAACTCATTGTCTTTATAGCCAATTGACAACACACCTGAATGTGAGTGGACCAGGCCACAATTAAAAAGACAAGAAAAAACCCTAAATCTAAACAGATAAAAAAAAAAGAGGGGGGGGGGGTCTGATGGGTCATTGACTCCCTCATCAGAGGTGTTTCAGTCACATGCCTCTTAGGAGTGTGAGTCAGGTGAGAGCATGTGAGAGGTGAATCTTCTGTGTGTCGTTCTTAAAAGTGCTTTGTATATAGATGAGAAGCTATGTCTGAGATCACCTCCTCTGTTAAGTGATGTTTTTTTTCCAGTTTAACAAAGATGGCTTCCTTGACCACTCTTTTAAATCATCTGTCTTCCTTGGCTATAATATGGACGTTGTTGTTTTAAGAAAAACCAAGGAATTATAACCAAGGAAGTGTCCTTTACCCTTCAGGTATAAGAGAACAGCTGAGTCCTGTCCTGAGGAGTTAAACCTTCTGTGTTGAGCCATGAGCCTGAGCCGCAGTTGCTTGGTCTCTCCAATGTACAGATCTGTGCACTCTTCAATAAACTAAATAGCGTAAACCATGTTGGCAGACTTGTTTCTGGGTGTCTTATCTTTAGGGTGAACCATTTGTGTCTCAGGGTGTTGCAGGGTTTGAAATGCATAGAGATTTGGTGTTAGCTAAAGATCCCCCAGAGTCGGTCGTGCAGGTGGAGCAGTGGTTAGCAGTGGTTAGATCCATGTACGGAGGCCTTAGTCCTTGACGTGGGCGACCTGGATTTGAATCCGGCTTGTGGTCCTTTCCCACATGTCTCTCCCCTGCTCTCATACCTCCTTTGCTGTTAGCGTACTGTCTGAAAGGACCCTAACTCCTAACCAGCCCAACGTGCATTCATGCTTCTGCCTTGGTTAAATTGGACATCTTCTAGAAAATTTCACATCCAGTTTAGCTGATATATTTAGCTGATTATTTAAAGATACCTTTTGCACCTTTAAGGTTTAACAGGGTTAAGTTTTGACATTTATGATCCCTGGGTATATAGGATGAGTTTGAGAATTTAGACTTATTTGATGCAGATTCATTTGAGTATTTGTTTTGCACAATCTCAGAATTCTAGTTCTCTGCAAATGTGTAGCTAACTTATTCCAGTTCACAGTTTTTTATTTTTTCTCCTCTAGGTCCTTTATATATGTTTTTAATAAGTGTAAAAAAAACTGAATTGGAGTTTTGTTTACTTTGCACAAACTAGTTTGTACTATCATTGAATAACAGACCAAAGAATAATTTATGAGAAGGAACACAAAAATATTTTGTTGATTCAATAAAAGAAGACAAAATGGACAGAAAACATTTTCATGTACAAACAAAATGCATCAAGAACAATAGCTGGTGTTGCAATTTAGATAAATAGGATTTATTTGCTTATTTTAACTGACAGCTTGGCCAAACAGAGTGATAAAGATGCAAAAGATTAGGTGGGGAAATATACAAGACAGTTCCAATCAAAATTGATATATTATGCTTCTATGCACCAGGTATACGTGTTTGTATGTCAGTCTGTACTGTACTTGTGTCTTTAGGGACCAGAAAGTAGAGTGTGCTGAATTATTGAGTTGAATTTTCATGGGCTGAAGGTCAGTGAGGGAGGGGAAACAGGGTCTAATAAAAAATTGATGTCTTCATATTGTCTGCTGAGCCCAGTACCTTAACTCTGAACCTTAATTCTGAATATTCCAGAGAAAATTATATCTAAACTCTACACTATTGAATTTGTGTTTTGTTAAAGCTTAAAAACTGTAAATATATCAAAACAAAGAAGTAAAAAAAGAGACCTTGATACAATGGGCAATTCATGAAACTAACACTGTTATTAGCCACTTAAAAATATATGATTATTATGCAATGATTATGAATTTAGTCTCCATTACATCTCATCTTTAAGAAGCAACAGAGATTTATGTGCCCTTTGTGCAGTGAAACTTTATTCCACTAAGATTTATCCAGCAGGAGAAATCTATTGTGGACTAATTGGATTATCAGTGGAGTATTACAAAATGATCTCCCAGCTTCGCCTGTAGTCCTCTTAATGAGCTCCATCCTCATAAACTCAGAGCTGGCCTTCTCTTATGGCCTAATTGATATTTCATTAGTACCTTTGTATTTATGATTTTAATGGCTTGTTCTATCACAGTAACAGGCGGGGCAGCTTAAGGGGCCTACCCAGGGGTTTTTGGTGAATATATTGTCAGCTTCGATGTGATGCAATAAAAAAACAGGATTTATGTTTTTACCCTTTGGAAACATGGTTTGCAAGAGCAAGGAGTCATTAAGCAGATCTCAATGCTGATGCGCTTTGAGAACACATGCAAATTCTAGGTTTGATGATAGTTTAAAAGCAAAATGCAGAATGTTTACATTTAATTAGGATAAAACAGGCTTGTAGCCTTTATTGTTTGTCTTAAATAGAAATGTAAATGAGAAAAACTACATGTTCTTGTTCTTTTTTTGTGAAAGATCGAAAAGTCTCTAAAATTTCTTTGAAATACATGTTAGTTCAACCTTAATATGATCGTACCTTAACTGGCTTGAAAGGCTTGTATTGAAAAGTGATGGCTTTCTCATTACTCCCTATTCTATGAAATCAGGGGGCAGAGTGAAGGAATGAAAATGCTTTTAGGCAGTGGACAGGGAATGATACATGGTTTTCTTTTTATTTCCAAAATAAAAATGCCTACAAAGAAAGGGGATCTGAGAGAGTGTTTCAACTGCTGAATGATTGCAGTCTCCCTTAAAAAAAACATACTAAATAGTGTTGGAGAGCAGGCGCCAACTGATTGTTGAGACTGAGGAGGAGTACTGTGTCTTTGATCCAGTTTGAGGAATAATGGACAACATCTTTATCCTTGAGAATTTACTCAAGGGGGTCATAGAGTATAGTTTTTCAATGCCATGTATTTTTTGTGGAACTGGAGAAAGCTTACATCAGTGTCCCTTGAGGTATTTCATGACTGGGTTCTTTCTAAAGGTTAGCTTGTCCTTGCAAAGAAAGAGCTGTGTCTGCATTTTTGGCAGAAAGTCCAGATTTTTCCAGTGATGGTTGGAAAGGTCGGAGCTGACCTTTGTCAATGATTCTGTTTCTGTCAGAGTTTTGTTTGTAAGGATGAAATGCGCACTTGTAGAAAGGAGGATGTCTGTTTTGGGAACCCCATGGTCTATTTGCTTAGAATACCATAATGCGGTTTACAGCCAAGTATAAAGCAGCCAGGAAGAGAATCAGCTCCTCTAAATCTACAATATATCACATTTTTGTGGTTGCAAAGTCAGTCACTGCCACAAACAAATGTCTTCAAGAATTTCAAGTCCTGTTTATTATTGATGGTACAATGGGGAAGGAGATGGATATGTGGACTGTGGCATTTACATAACACTCTGCAGGTACTGCTGTGGTATGTGGTCAGAAAGACCTGTGCCAAAAGAAATAAATCTCTTGATTAAACTGGTCTGTCTATATTGGGGCTGAAATGAGCTTCTTTCCTTTGGTGGAAAATTCAGCCTAATCCAGTGAGACCTTGGAGGTGAACATAAGTTCTTCTGTCGCAAAATACATCAGGTAAGGTGGTTCTGCCATCTGATTAAGGATTCCAGCTGAACACCTCCTGTATAGAGGATTTACAGGAACATCTGACTGGAGGAGTCTCTGGGGCAAACCCAAAACCTAATTGGGCCACCACACATGTATTCTAGTCTGGTCTTTGCTCATGGATGGATGGATGGATGGATGGATGGATGGATGGAACAGTTTCACTTTACTATTTACTACTTTCACTTCTCACAATGAAACTGTTGTAAGACCTGTGAATGACATGACAGTAAGTTTGAATTGCTCCTTGGACAACAGCACTGAACACAATGGTTACACAGCAGTGGGGTGAGTAGATATGTTATGCAGCAGAGCTCATTAGGTAAGATAAAAGTATGCTGCATCTCAAAGGTCCTGTGACCTATACTATATATATTTGTTTTTGCACCTCGATGCACCTTACACAGCCAACAATGTGGAAATGCGATCTATCACACAGTAACAAGCACCACATCCAAGCAGGCTCATTACAAGCAGGGGCCACTCGTCTAATGACTTGTGTGAAAGCAAATCCTTGCTTTGTTTGAGGATGCTGTTCACATGATTGTAGCTGCTTATACAGGGAGTGTCCACGACCATATTACAAAGGGAAAAGAGCAAAGTCTTGCACAGTGGCTTTGCTCTGATCAAAGGAATAGGACGTTGATAAATGCTGTTCATTAGGCACACCCGAGTAGGTTGAAGGAATAGTACTCAGACATCAAGGGAGAGAAACAGAAAACAGAATAAAAGAAGAAAAGGGAGGAAGGGAGAGAATATAAGAAGTGGCCATGACGGTCAAGATCAGTTAAATTATGCAACCATGTGGAAACAATAGATATTCAAAATGTATTTTTGCCTAAAGTTTCCTTTCAACTTCCAAATCTGGCCACCAGGTGGAGACAACTGTCTTAGCAATAAAAGATCCAACCTCATTGGTAGTCCGCTCATCACTCTGACCTGTAGCGTTTTCAGTATTAATCTAAAATAAATGGGGTAGTGTGTCAGTGGGAGAAATAATGTGTTAATGTGTGGAAATGACTAATGGGGAGCCATTTGAAATAAAAAACACTGTGTGGGTAAAACCCACTGCCCTACAAGTGTACCTGACTGATTGTTTTATGGATGAAAGGTGACACACACAAAATGGGGAATGACAGATGAAGTCATTCTCCACTCATTAATATCAACAACTGGGTGATGAGCTTGGACTCAACCTTCTCTGTCTGGGTGGAAGTTAAGCTTCGCCCGAGGTGCTCATGTAAGGCAAAAACATCATTACTGTACAGAAGTCTTAGCTTAATGCTTTAATGTGTTCTAGAACTGATACTATTTGACAGCCAGGAAGAAAATAATGCCAAATCAAAATCTGTTTTTTATACTGAAGGAAGACAAATTAATTTGCCATAATAATCCTCTGCGCTGAAAAAAACTGAAAAACTGACAGTCAAAAGAAGTCTTCTAAGACGCCATAGATTCAATTTTGAAGATATAAATGCTATTTCCAAATGCAGCCCTGAGGAGTTGAATGAACTTACAACCGGTTGGAGGAATCTCTGATTTAGACTGTTATTTGAAAACATTGTGCACACAGAGGCCTTATTCATATATTCCATTCAGCTCAAAAGCAATTCAATTTCACATTATTTCACCAGAAAATTTCACTGAGCATCTATACTGCATCTCAGGGGACCTTTGGGGATATATTGTATTTGAAAAACAACATAAGACAAAACAGAATCGATACAAAGAAAATATATTAATTGTCTTTAAATCAGGCAATGTTGCATTTTACAATAAAAATGTATGGAAATGATTCAAAATGTCAGCATATCAGCCGATCTTTTATCCAAGCATCTAAAAATGCTTCTGCCAAATGTAAACTGAATACCGTTGAATGTTTCTTAGTTAATTCTGCAGGCATGCTGCTTCACAGTTTCAAGACAAGTTAAGGTCTAGGTAAGTTGTTTGGCAACAGAACCATGAGTGGAACTAGAGAAAGAGGGAGTGACAAATATCAGTCAGCAACAAGTGCAAATCCAAGGGGTGACGCTGAAAATGTACCTCTTATGACTGGGTTGTTAAAAAGTACATTCTTTCTTAGTTCAAATAATCAACTTAAATGTGTGTGTGTTTTAATACGAGGTTACAGCAATACCAAAATAAATGACTGCATAGTAATTACGATTTTAATTTAAAAATGATAAACTGAAAAGTGTGCTATTTATGCATCTCAGCAGTTTTGCAGAATTTTCCTCTGTTGGCAAGTAGCTCTATCAGTCTCAAGTTTTCTTTTAGGTCTTCCTCACATCCAGATTCCTTGACAGGCATTTGGAGGTTTAGGATTATTATTTATGTTCATTAAAGTATATCTGGATAGTTGCAAAATTCAGATATCCAGATATTTATTTTAGTAAGTGAGCAGGGCATAGATTTTCACTATTTCAGCTGCTTTGTGTTGGACAGAAAAACCTTCAATACATTTTTTGTAGTGTGTGATTATAATTTGAAAAAAATATAAAAAGGTCCAGTAGTTCTGGGTTTTTATTTAAGGTGATGTTTTAGGCAGATTTTTATTGTTTAAAACAGCAGAAATAAGAATTCTTTATAAAAAAATCTTTGTAGTCCAACTTTCATCCCATTTCGGTGAATATTCAGCGGACTGGTGTTGGTTTTCTCCGAATTATAATATTTCAACATGCTCTACAAAATCATTTATATTTAGCTTTTTACATGGATACCTACAAAAAGGATCTGAAGCCTCCTAGACAGTTAACTCTGCTCCTCCTCATTATTCTTACACGTTAACACATTGCCTTTTCCTCCATCTTCTTGAAAGCGCATTTCATGACTAATAGAGTCCAGATGCACAATAGTTTTGAAATCTGAGGAAATAATTCAAAAAATTATAAAACATTTGGAGGGTGGGTCGTAAACTGCACAGAACAATATTTAGATCTAAGATAAGAACAGCAGAGGCTAAAAAATGTTACAAGAAAGAAAAAAGTAGGAAAACCTCAGACTAAAGCTCCGGTTCTGTCCTTTATTACGTGTAATGTGTGTCCCGTGTCATGTCTGATATTGCCTCATATATAAAATTTCTGTCCTTGACCCACTTTGCTCTCTAAATATTTCTTGGTCGCAGAGTTCAGCACACATGACTTTTCACCTTCAAACTGTAAATTCCCTCGGAATAACTGAGTATTGAAACCTAAATCATGTGTAACAGTAATATTCATGATAAAGTGAAAATATACCATTAGTATGTGAGGTGGGTTACAAACAATTTAACCTTAAAGTTTATGTTTAGGCAGAAGGATGAACAACAATTCTCTGACAGCAAATCTTTTGATTACATCTATCTGAAGTAGGGAGTAAAAGTCAGCAGTTCACTTGAAAACCACACAGAAATTTTGTCAAATGCACCACTTTAATGCCAAGTGAGTGGAAAGATTTATAGGCTATCTATTTCATCTCAGACAGCATGAAGAAAGTAGTGAAATGTGCTCCTCTTTGTCTAAAAAATCAAAATCATAGTAACTTATAAAACCAGTACCTCTGAAGGTTTAAAGACTCAATATGCTTCCATTATGAAGAGTATTTTTTTGACCACCTGGGTGAAATAACACACACAAGGCCTAAAAACTATGTTTAGATTTGTGCAAACAAACTTTAAAATTGAGGCCAGAAAAATCTCATATCCAGTCAACTGAGTTGCTTTAAACACAGTGATAAATTTGTATTGATCTAAATGTGGAATTCATCTAAAGTAAAGGTTTAAAATGCAGTTTTTTTTTAAAAAAAAGTAGGTACAGTGTAAATTAGGTAGATGAAAAATATTAAATAGGTAAACTGTAAATAAAGCTTAAAGCGGTCGAAGCTGCTGTGATCAGCTTTAAGCTGCTATTAATTAGCCATAAGAAACTTACTGGAAGGCAGAGGAGGCAGGGTCTGAAGCCATTCTATGGGACTGATAACCACAAATAACGGCCATTCAATGGTTGATCACATCTGAAGCGGACGTACGGCTCTGTGGTTTGCCCCCTCTGCCTCCTGTATATTACAGTCACCTGTAACGTCAACGTATGATGACATTATACTTTGTATCACCTGGTTAATTAGCTCTAAATCAGACCATTTGTATGCAAGGTGATGTATTATTGTTACCTCTAATTTAAGTTCTGCTGGACAAGACATTTGATTTGCCTTGCCATTTGTTGGCGTTCATGGAACCCAGTGGTTTATAAAACAGCCTCACTTCTGTCAGTCTGTCCCAGAGCAGCTTTGGCCACAATACATCTTACCATCGCCTTTAGAGGGCTTTGGATAATATAGATACAGTGATATTTGGCCTACAGGCCAGAGCAGGCCATTTACCATACTCAACAACAGAGGATACGTTCCTAATTAACATAAAAACTTTTACAATCCAACTAAAAGATTAAATAGGAGTATGTTACAATTTCTGCACGGTGTGGTTGCAACTAGCAATAAGCACCCACAGATAATTTTATCCATAGGAAAAAAAATCTTAACTTAAGATTTCCTTATCAGGATTGTAGATCCCAGGGATGTGAAATCTCTTTAAGAGGGAATCTTGAAAGATGAAGACTCAGACGTGTTTTTAGAGATGGTAAATAGGACCAGGTTTACGCCATTGGATACTAGATCAGTTGATACTGAATTTCAGCTCGATAGCTAAATCTCTATTGTATATATCAAAGCTGAGCTGCCGGTATTGTGTCTGCCTCATTCATTGGAGCGTAATCCCATATTGAGGAGTAATCCACAGGCTGAGCAGTCAAAGAGAGCTCTCCCTCTTTACTCAGCCAAGCCTAACAAAGGTGGCTGAGGAGATTTTAAAGCTCTCCCCATCATGTCTGAAAGGTCAGTAAGAGGTGCAAATAACCACCATTCTTTCTGTGTTCTAAAAGGGAGTTTAAATTTGCACACATGTAAAGAAAATTGTTAGATTTCAGAAGGGTTTCAGTAGAATGAGTAGGGAATTTTGATTGGTTAACATTTGTTGTATGCTCAGCATAAAAACTGCGAGGGCACGTTAAGCGAGTGGTGGTGGAGCGCATTCAAGCACACACACCCACACACACAAACTTATTTCAATGCATACAGAAGAATGATTGACTTGTGATGCATGAATCATTCATAATTCTGTCTGGGTGAAAGAAATTGGATTCTGTGGGGAGAAATTCCCCACATCAGCGCTCTCCTGTAATTTCTTGCAAGGCTTGGGCCGAGAAAAGCTAAATTGCAGTGGGAAACATTACCTTCTAAAGGTACACTGCCAGTTCTGACAGAGCTATTAGCACGGAGAGAGAGCCCAATGATACGACATCCCCCAGGGAGCAGGTGAGAAGACAGGCAGTAATGATGACAGTCACCACCACTCCCCATCTATCAGCTACTCTGCTCAGTTGAGTTGGTAAAGGTAAGATTCTAATCCCATACACCAAACATTTTTTTACATATCTACACTACAGTACAGTGCTAGTGCTAACCTTAAAAAAATAATGTCCAATATACTCCTCTTAAAATCACATTATAAAGGGTATAGTATACAATAGTCCACCTAATGTTAGAAAACAGTAAGGGTTTGGTACTTATTTGGGATTCAAAGTCAGTTCTCTACATTTTCAGTACTCTTCCATCAAAAATAAATAAAAATATTTTATTTCTGTTGGACTTCAGTCCGCTGAGAATCAATGCTGAGTTTTTTTTAATTAATCCAATTGTATTATGTTTTAAATCTTCAGAAAAGGGAAAGTTAGGTACTGAAAAATTCTTTGCCAGTATTTAAGAATAAAACATGTTTGCATCTGTGTTGTTTCATTATGTAGACACCACTATACCTGAATGCAGCACACAAATTTGTTGGGAAAATCTGTTTATCACTTTGCTGACTTGATGCCAAAATGCCGCATTTGTTTGGTAGACATATCTACCTGTACTGCAAAGACGGCATGGTTAAACTGAGAACATTTGTGAACAAACAGTATCACTGAAGACCAGGTAACTCAGCAGATTATTCCAGAATCAGGTTATTTAGATTTTACAGCCGGCTATAAGTATCCCAAGGTGTTTAAACCTCAGACCACTTTCCAAATTATAAACAGAAAATAAAGAGTATGGCACAACTGCAAACCTAACAAGACATGACCTTACAGGAATCACCAACCTTCAAATAAAAAAAAATCTATTTTTGTTCAGTAATTCCTAATAAATAAAATTTCATTAGATACACAACACCTATAAGAAAAGTTAAACTCAAGTTTTATAATTTCATATCATACATTTTTATTGTATTAAGCAATCATTCTGTTTCTTTCTTGATGCTTTTCCAACAGATCAAGTAGAAAATCTGTTGACAGGACTACCATGACTCCACAAACTTGGCTGGCATGAATGAGAGGCAGAAGAAGGTTATTGTGAAAAGAAAGCCAGGTACAGGGAAGCCGATTAGAGTTGATGGGCCAATAAACAGTCAAATGCAGGGCAGACCTTCAAGAAAATCTGCAAGAGACTACAAAGACTTGAAAATGAGGCAGCGCTTTACCTTAAAATTAAGCCCTTCCACGCAAACTCAAACATGTATCTCATAGCAGAACTCGGTAAAGCAGAGGGGATTCTAATGGATCTGTTCTGAAGTCATCATTCATTGGTGCACCAATAGGCAGAATAAAAGTTGGGTATCCTGAGATGTAGCTCTGGTAATTTGCTAACTGTTAATACAAAATCAATCAATCTGTTGGCCCCATGTAGCCTGTAACACTTTGACGTTTTCAGTCAGCCAATGTATCTGGAAATCGGTTTAGATTTCACTGGATTCAGAGTGACGGAAGTCATAAAGTAGGATTAGCCTCAATTGACAACATTCAACTTACAACATTTTCAGTCTGAAAAGCAGGTAGAGTTACCCAAAAAGACCTGGCTCGGTGAATGCAACAAAGGGGGGGGGTCAGCAAAGTATTGAAAAGGGGTGGCTAAATGCAAAACAGTGCCATACCATTGGGGTAATTAGATGTTAGGAAATAAAAGATACTTACAAAGATACAATAAACTATTACCTACAGTGTCTGAGATGGTACAAAATGAATACTTTTTCAAAGCATTTTTAAATACAGAATACAAGCAAAGTGATTTATAATATCCCTGTTTGGATTTGCTATCATGGCTCCTTCTTTTTTTAAAAATAAAGTCCTTTTCTTTGCAAACCTCTTAAAAAAGAATCACACAACTTTAGTTCTGACTAATCAAAGAAAAAAAGGTTATGTTAAAATACAAATCAAATGACAAGCCATTTTTTAAAAAAGCTCAGTAGTTTTAACAAATTGTCAACAGGAAAAAAGCTGCGTCACTTTGCTCATCCTATACCCCTGAAGTGCTCTCGACTCACCTGGCAGCAGTTTGTACACGTGCTACGTGCTCTGTCTGCCTTATCGCTATTACCCAGACACCGCCCGTAACAAACAACCTGTAATCCTCTTAGTGCTGTAAAAAACACTGGCTCCACAGACCCGTAGCACCATTAACAGAGTGAAACAAGAACTCTCACACAGCTGAATGCTTCACTTACTTCACTTGTGAAGCTCTTATCTTTTTAATTTGTTTATTTTTACTCATTTCTTTTTTTTGTCACTTGGGATCTTGATCGATACAGGAATCTATGGAAAGTTACAGGATATTTTTTACCTAAAGTGGTGTGACAAGAGACATAATGACAAATTTCTCATAAGTACTTAGCTTTAAATTTGGAGTTAATTTCATGGTTTAAAACAGCATCTCAGTAAAGCCCCTTTAGATAATTAAGGGACGGTGGTTCAGACATAAACCTAGGCAGTGGCATTTGTTTTTGGATGCATGAGGGTTTCGAAAAATGACCTTGAGCTTCTCCCACATGTCGCCAGACTGGCACAGGTTTTGATTAGGAGTAATGAATGCTCCTGCATCTGGTAGGAACTCCCTCACCCCTTCCTGAATTTGACTCCAGGTTTCCCAGCACGTTTCTGCTCAATATTTCTCTTTTTTTCCATCCAAAATCATTAAGAAACCTTGATTGCATGAGTCCTGATTCTGAAATTTGAAGATATTATTTACATCCTTGAACATTCCAGAGGTTTTTCTAGACAACTCTATTGTCACCTTAGTGGTTTTACAGCTTCTGATCTTCTTTCTATGGTGAGTTGTGCTTTTCCCCTGTTCAGAAGATGAAACGTCTGTTTTCTGGCATCCTGAGCAAAGTAATTTCCCTGGCAGTGATCCTTAACCACTCTGGCCTCTCCAAGGAGTTGCACATCACTTGTTCACAGAAAGAAGGGAGGCTGATGGAAAGAACAGTTGGCCACATAATATTTGCCTCCTCTTAACAGCTGACATGAATTGTGCCAGACACAGGAGATAAAATCTGCCGCACAGCTTACATGCATTTTAAAACCTTGGATAACTTACTGGTGAAATACTTATTTTGTTCTATCATTTTCAAAAAAGGGCTAGATGCCCATTTAAAGATCTTAAAATGCTTAGCTCTTAATGTAGAGCCTAAAGAACAACAGATTTATATTTTTATTATGTCTAGAAATAAAAGACAACAGGTCCTTTTAGTTCGATTTAGGTTTGTTTTTGTTTTTTTGACATTTTTAGCCAGACTAAAGTACCTGTTAACGAATGCCACAATTTATTTCTAAGTAATATTATACAACTAAAATATTACAAACATTTGGTTATTTTTAACTGCATTTATTTCTATAACTTGTGAACTTATTTCCCAACAAACAATAAAAAGACACATTGTTAAGTTTCCATAAATGTAACCACAAAGGGAAAAACTTGTAATAAAGGTATAAAATTGAGCCCTAGATATGTTCAGTTGGACAGTAGAATAGAAAGGCATGTTAAGACCCTCATACATAAATATAGGGGAGACAAAATATTTTGTACTCTATAGCAGATAGGAATTACTGGAGCATTTTGAGCATCATGTCACACATCCTATGTGCAAGATATGAGGGATCCAAAAGAAAAAGATAATAAATTGAGATGAAATATTGATCAAATCATTTATTTCGAGAAAAAAAGAAAAGACTTTTAGAAAAAAAATGATTGGCCTGTGTGAAGGATCCAATTACCATTTACGGTGTTTGTCAGTTAACTAATTTTTGTAATATGACAGTTACTAAGGTTGGTAACACGTTACAATCTGAGCTGGACAACAAACGGCCAACCAACTAAATAAAGAAGAGAAAACATTTTCCCTTGTTGTTGTTTTACATAAGGAGAAGACGGTTTTAAAATAACAGAAGAAGACAGTTTTAAAATCTTGGGAAGAAGATGGTTTTAGAACAGTACAAGAAGAAGAACAAAAGAAGAAGATGGCAGTACAGCTTCAAGTGTCACCCAAATGAATAAGAACATAACAGTGAGATGCAGTTTATGTGCTGGCGGGCTGGCGAGGGAACTGTCTACAGGTAAGAATATTACAAGTAACCTCAAAGAACACCTAGAGAGAGTGCATAGCAACCTTAAGCTACAGGTTAAACGACCTCAAATCGCTGTTAATGCAAGTGACAAGGTAAAAACCAATCTTCAAAGATGTAGTCCTGTAGTTAAGGTATAAACAGATTTCACAGATAGTTCATTTAATAATAAATGTATAAACTACTGTCATGTTTTATTCAATGGAAATCAGACTTTTTTGTTCTAAAACATCTTATTGATCTTTTTTATCAGCAAGAAACATAATCAAAGCTACAAATTATAGTGTAACTCATTTGTGAAAACACACACATCTAAATACTGTAGATTAGTTTTTTTAATGCTTTTGTCAGATGTGTAGACTAATTTATTAATTAATAGACTTTAGTTTGTCTTTAAAGTTTTCCACAATTAAATCACACGATACAGGTAAAATCTGAGCAGGAGTCTGGTATAAAATCTCAATAAAATTCACAGCCACCTCAGAAGTTATGTATAGCTTCCTCACAGTTCTCGCCGGGGCCTCTTTTTGGTTAAAACAAGTGATGTTAAAAAATACACAATAGTGGTCCGACACAGCCAGGTCGATAACAGAGGACACAGGAGTGGACAGGCCATAAGTTATGACCAGATCCAGGGTGTGTCCTCTGTTGTGAGTGTGCTGTGGGACATGTTTAAAATACATGCTGTTTAAAAGGTTTAAAAACTCACCAGCATGGCGGTCATTGCTCTTTTCACTATGTAGGTTAAAATGACCAGTTATTAAAATCATGTTGTATTTAATTTGTATGGTTGACAAAAACTCTGAAAACTCCTCTATAAAACAGGATGGAGGTTTTGGCGGTCTGTAAACAGTAACACATAAAACAGGGGGATTTTATCTAACATCTAAAGGAGCAATGTTAAGTGAGGTAGATAAGTCAGGTTGTGAAATTATTGATTTGGGTATTTTAATAGGAGTTTTGTGTATGGGATGGAGAGATCTGCAAATTGAAGTGCCTGGATGTGAACTATGATATTTGAAATATCTGCTAGTAATGTATACTGGGATCTGGTGTGTAATGGAAAAGGGTTTATCTAGAGGAGATGTGTTCACGCTGGACAGTCAATCAGAATATGTCTATCAACACTTACTGAAGTCAGAGGACTGGTTACAGCACAATACAGTGGGTCAAGTTGTACAAGGTGAACCACACATAATGATCAAAGGTTTTCTTCCTAAACAATGACCAATTCAGCTATCAGCACCCTTGCTCCCCACGGTTGGATACTCCCTTTTATACGCCCCTTCAGTGGATTGCATTGGCTCAATACAGCAGCTGACTCCCAGGGACAGAACAATGTCCAGTCATTATCACTCCCAGCATGTTACCAAAGTCAGGCTGGTTTTTGATGCATGTTGATCTGTTAAAAGCATTGGCTTTTTTTCCTCTTAGTAATGGATTATTTTTTAAGATCAACATTATTCAGACATCCTTCCAGAAGAATAAAACCAACACTCAACAGGGTGTCTTTAATATTTCCACAAAAAAATAAAAATAAAAAAATAAATAAAATAATAATAATATTTCCACATCCAAACCTTGAGAGAATGGTTGTAGAAAACAAAATTCATTTGGGTTCACTAATATTCAGTTAAATGTGCAAATATGTATTCAGTAAAAATAAATAGTTCAAGAAGACAGCATCTATGGATTCAGTCTAGTCTGGGTTCAACAATTTCAGAAAATCTGCATTGATTCGGGGGGGATGAGCGGAGATAAATATTCAGTAGAAATGCACACAGGTAAAAGGTTGTCAATACATGACCGCATGAATAAACGTTGTCTCCTGTCCTGCTGTAATTAGAGCCTGTAAGAAAGTAGTTGAAGTAATTGATGTCCCAAAATGTGTTCAGAGTCATTGAACCAAACCATAAATTGGGTTTTCACCTACATGAAAAGCAAAGATGGCTCGAACACTGAGCATATTCCCCGTCCTCCCACTAATGGTCTGTTCTGTTTGGGCTCTCATCCATGATGGTTGGCCATTTGTGTGTGTGTCTGTGTGTGTGCAGTAACATTTCTGCTAGCAGCAGGCATCCAGTCAAGTTTAAATGTGTATTAAAGTTTGTTTTCTATGGTGTACTATGGAGAAAAAAATAAAGAAGTACTAACATAAAACCAATAACATAAAATAGCACATTGGAAAGTCACAACTTATTCTATATTTAACTTCTAGTTGTCTGAAAAGACTTTTTTCTGTCTACAGTGAAAAATATTCAACACTGCAAATAGTATTAAGGTATGATGTTAAAACATCAGAGTTTTTTTAATTTTGTAAAAAGGATTTCTTACTAAAATTATCCAAAATTATTTGCAAGCCCTCTCATTAGTCAGTGCCCAATCCCTCATTTGCAATCACAGCAATCAATATCTTTGCTAACAGGCTTTTTGCACATCTCAGATGGGATTATGAACATCCCTCTTTGTCAACAATCAAGGTCTTTGAGGTCAGTGGACTTCCCCACCATCACACCGGTTGTCCCTTAAGAGATTCTTGACTGGATTCAGATTTTTATTCTT
Organism: Jordanella pulchra; assembly: GCA_034780135.1. Taxonomy (NCBI): domain Eukaryota; kingdom Metazoa; phylum Chordata; class Actinopteri; order Cyprinodontiformes; family Cyprinodontidae; genus Jordanella; species Jordanella pulchra. Next base: position 20,389 of record JAUZNJ010098241.1, read on the forward strand.
ACTCGATTTTTCAAAAAATGTGGAATTGGTTAAAGGCACAGGGGCACACAATAGTCTTCACCTTCATCAGATCCTTTATTGTTATTTTGTCTTTGTTTCTTTTTCTACATTTATTTTCTTCTTTAAATATTAATAAAGAGCAAATGGGAAAATAATCCATAGAATCAAAACATACAGCTCAGAACCAAAGATATGAGCATTATCCCATGATGTAGTTTGAATTAAATTGAATAATTAAAGGAGCAAGCAATGATTGTATAGAAATAAGTTTTTGGAAGGGAAGAGACTTTTGTTGTTACAAATACATTGATTAATGGGTGTCCAGTGTAGAGAAAAGTATTTACAGTGGAGAGTGAGAGGAAAGGCTTACGAGCTGTAGGAAGCAGGTTCATTAATGATGCGGTAATATTAGATAAGATAAGAAAGCAGATAACAGATAGTTTAAATGACTGCTATTTAAAATATGTTTATAATAATTTACTAGCAAATTGCAAGATGTACAAACATCTACCTAAGGCAGCTTATTAAAGGATGATTTTATATAGAGAGATCTTAACAATAAATATATAAAATGATGAGTTACATAAGTTTTTGCTTGACATGTTCCTATGAAAAGTGATGCTGTTATGCTGTGTATTTGTCCTTTCCAAATATGCATAAACTGTAACAAGATAAATGGCCTACTATGTGACTGAAGTCATGCATATTGCCCATTTTAACTGTAAAACCCAAAAACTGCCAGAAGTGAATGAACCATTTAACTGAATCATTTGAATGTATTTATTTATGTGATTCAGTTCACTGTGCTGTTCTTATCACTAATGTACAACTGTTTGAAGTTTAATGAAAATGAATATTAGCTCAAGCATTTTAATTGGCAAAGACCTCTGTTTAGTTGTGTCTTTGCCCTTCACTGTTAACACCAATAGGACCAATACACTAATAAATCATATTCAACTTAGAAACCATAATTTTTTGGTGTCTTATAATTAGGATATTATTGGGGAGTTATCAAATAACACACTTCAAAGAGATGATGATTTGATGTTAATGCTAGCAGTTTTTAATGCTTGGTATTTAGTTCTTAATGACTATACCTTGTTGACCTGACATCCCACATGCTGAAGATCATAAAGAGACCCCCATTGGT
>JAUZNJ010098252.1:0-21535 GCA_034780135.1 Jordanella pulchra
ATGACCCTCAGGTGTGTGAGGGCTCCAGCCCAGGAGACCCACGGCGCACTCTGCTGGAGGAAAGATGGAGGACAGGCGCCGGATCCCAACACATACTGTATTGGTTTCAAAGGTTTATGTAATTTGGAGAAATGTTTCTTCTGCCAGAGTTTAATATTTTTTGAATAATTCTGAATTTGTATTATTTTATTTTTATCTCTAATAAACTGGACTTTGCAAAAAACAACTTAATATTTTTTGTGTATAATTACATCATAATATAAAGAAAAATAGATGCTATGATTAAATAATCAGTACCTAAATAGTCTTCTTACCAAATACGCTTTTACTGTTGAGGGAATTTTTGAAGGCTACTTTTTATTTCTACTCAGGTAAAAAAAAATTAAATTAGTGCAACACTGACTTAAATTGAATTTGGGATGCTTTACCCATCCCTGTGCATACTCTTAATTCTATGTTATGATATTTAAAGAAGTTAAGGCTTCAGTGTTTGAAATCAGAATTGTAAAAAACTATGGAAAAAAGTGAGTTGCTTGTTTTCCTATCAGCCTGGAACGAATTAACTTACTATTACCCAATCTAGTTAATATCAAACTTCAAAGCAGGCTATGGTTAACTTGGGTTTGAAGTCATCCCCAGAACTACAATGCAAACTCAGAGGAATATCATTCAAATAATTAGTAGACAACTGCACTCACCCCTGGTTCCCTGTTATCAGTAAATTGTGGGAGTTCTTGGATCTCTTATGCTTGAGAAGTTTCCGGTAAAACTAACATCAAACTTTCATAAATAGCTCACCATTCAGTTGCTGGTGTTCATTTAGCTCTACTCTGTAGGTGTTCAGCTCCTAAATAATTTTTACCGAAAACCTCTAAAGACTCGTTTCCCCTAAAGACAGCCCAAATACTACCAGTGGTACTTACACCATAGCTTGAAAACCAGAGCATTTTTTCAAACATCTGACATAGAGAGGATCCACCGGTGGTTCTACTGAGCTAGAATGGAAGTTCTGGTTGCATTAATAGTGGCATTAATGTCATGTGGGGTCTCTGACCATGACAAAGCCCTACACATTCTCACCTGGGTTCAGGTCGGGTCAGTTTGCTGGTTAGTGGCGAACAGTAACACCCTGGTCATTGAACCAGCGATTGAAACCCATGTGTGTGGAGGTGCAAAGTCCTGTTGGAAAATGAAACCAACATCTCTATAGTATTCAGCATCTCCAACAGCAGAAAGAAGCATGAAGTGCTCTAAAATCTTTTGAATTGCTGAGTTGACTATAGACATCAGAAAAACCCAGTGGACCATCAGCAGCAAATCACACAGATCCTCAAATCACCTCTAACTGTGGAAACTTCGCGCTGGACTTCAAGCAATGTGGATCATGAGCCTCTCCACTCTTCTGCACTCTGGGACCTTGAGTTCCAGATAAAATACAATAATAACATTGATATAGACATAGGAATTTAGATTGCTGAGCAACACTCCCACTGTTTTTCTCCGTATCCCAGGTAGGAAGGTGCCAGTGCTGCCTCTCGTTCAGGGGTGGGAACATTTTTTACCCATTAGTAGGAACCATTAGTCCCTGGTGGCACCTAATGCGCCGACTCCACCCTCCTTCTGAAGCTCTACCCAACTTTAGATTGGATTTTGTTTGACAATCTTCTGTTCTCTTTCGGTTTTCCTCGTTGGTGCCCGTTTTCAACACCTTGTCCTCAATAATGTCTCCTGGGCATATATCTTGTCAGCAGTCTTTCTCATGATTGTTTAGCCTAGTAACAGGAGAATGAGAGGCCAGTTGGAGCAGTGTTAGCCATCAAAGTCTGGTATCTTCCACCATTTATATGAGTCATTGCTTCCACACAACTGAATCAAATGTCTGAATTACCTCCTCAGTATGTAGGCAGGAGCTCTATCTGAAATGGTGTAATAGGCAAAGAATCTTGAGCCAAAGTAGATTTACATAGGGGGTTCTGTGATAAGCGCTGTCCGAATCGTGCTGACAATAAGGATAGAGGTTAAAGAAGGAGCCTATGTACTACCTGTCATAGGCTCAATTTGAATACCTCAAATTGGTAAAGACAATAGAGCCAAATGGACGTGAGTTGGCTATAGCATAATCGGTGCTACATGAATAGTGCTTGCAGTTGATAGAGAGCAAGGACCAGGAAGTTGTATTCTTCCTAGTGTTATTGCTGTTAGCATAGGGACCTTCTGATGTTCTTGGCCACCGCTGGAAGCAATATAGTCGCCCTTAATGCTTTGCTTGAGAGAACATTTAGGTATAGCCAACCTCAGAGAGTTCAACAGACATACATAGATATTAATTCTACTCAATGTGACACATGCTAATGTAGAAACCTTTAAATGCTTTGGGATTTATGATGGAGATCTTTAACTGTTTGCTGCATTGATGTACGTTTGGATTTTTTGTATCTTTTTTTTGGAAGACTGTAGTCCAAGTTGGATTGACCAGAGTCAATCCAGTGAGGTTCTGACATCTAGAAGGGTGAAGGCTGTCTGGAGTCAGCACAGCGGTCTGGACCTCCTTTTATACCCGGGATAGTCTTCTTAATGTTACGAACACAAGGTTGGAGCTACAAATTGAGGTATTTGAATCGAGCCATATTCGCTTTAGCATAAGAAGCATGTAAAATCCCTAAATGTTGTTAAGCAGCAATAAGGAATCCAACAATCCTTGACATGACATATGAGCACAGCCTAACCTCACAGAAATTAGCAAAGCCCACACGTGTTATAAGCAGATGGGAACCTTTTTGCATGTCAAATGGGAGTGACCCTGCTAGTATCCCCGCGTTTATGTCTTCTGGGATATAAAACAGAGGCCTCAACATTGAATTTAAAAAAATGGTTTCGATGAACCTAATGCCAAAGAATTATATTAAGGAATTGGAAATCAACCACATGTCCTAGACTCCAAGAGTGGAAAATCTTAATGAGTGAGGCCACCTCCTATGAGGTCATGTTAGCAAAGATAAGGAGTAAAGTTCCTGTGGAACTGGGGCTTTGGGAATTTTTTCAGGGGATATCTTACTTCTAACTAGAGCTAAGACCGTGTAGCCTGACTTAAGAAATACTATTATTCTGCCTTGTTTTATTCATCTACTGTAGTACTATTACATAGGCAATGTTGTGGACATTCCTTCTGTTTTTATTTTATATACCCATTTATTGTATTTCTGTCATGATTCCTGCCCTGCAGCTCTGCCTTTGCTGTGCTGATTACTTATTGCCCTCACCTGTGTTGCTGCATTGTGCTGCCCTCTTTTTAAACTGCTGCTCGTCACCAGTTCAGTGCGAGATCGTCTGTTGCCATTGTCCCAGCTTTCAAGCCGTTTGTCTCAAGTTCCTGGAGTTTTCTGGTTGTTTGATCCTGCCTGTTTTTGACTACTGATTTTTGCCTGATGCTTCTTCTGCTGTCGAACCCTGCCTGTCACCGACCCTGCCTTCTGCCTTCTTGTTTTTGGATTTTCTCTGCCAGTGACCCTCCCGTGCATGACCCTGGACTGTTTCAAGGCTTTGCCCCTGGTTGGTGGACTTGGCTTCTGTCGTCTGTGCATCCCCCATTCCTGACCTGCCAGTGAGACCTCATCCCTCTACCCTTTTATTTTTTCTTTGAAATAAAACATTTGGTTAACCATCGTTTGTGGCTGCGTTTTGGGTTCTTTTCTATTTCATTTCATTGGACAGGAACTGCCTAAGCCTTAGAAAATGTGTCCTCGTAATGCTGGCCCATCTATCTTTGCTTTCTATATGATGTACCACTGAAAAATGTTTCCAAGAATATTTATATAAAGATTTAAACTACACACACAGAAACAGAAGAATGGAAGAATGGCATAAATAAGGTTTGCTAGCCGGTGGTGTTGATGCAGATACATGTTTATGAAATGTTTTATTGCAATTTTCACTGACATGAAACCATTAGAAAAAAAGCCAAATAAAGCTTTAGTTAGACCATTTAAAGATCGAAACATCTGGTTTTTACTTTCAATTTATTTTAATTCACTTGTTAATAAAAAAGTCTATAAACATCCAGTGACTTTTACTGGAAAGCAGACTTTGCTAAATAGAGCAAGAACAAGTCATATTTATATATCGTGATTTTTTTTTGGGGGGTTTGTAGCTTACGATACAAACACAATCAAATTCAGACAAAGATAAATATACAAATTATTCTGTATTTTTTTCTTTTTTCTGCTTTGTTTGTTTTCTAAACAGGATAACCTGTAAGACTCTTTATGTTTTGGATCTACTGTAACTAATCAGTCCCTTTTCTTTCAAAAATTAGACTGCATCACTTGTTCAAATGTTGCAAGCTTGGTTTACTGTTAAGCGGGTAAAACATGTTTTACAGTTATTATTTTTTATAATTTTCTATTTCAAATTAAAAGTGAACAACTTTTGGCTTTAGAGGTAAAACATTTGGACACCACTCATTCAAAGCTTAGGTAACATTATTTTACTCTGATTTTTCTAGTTTCTAAAAGCAACATTGACCAAACAAGAGTCAGAAGATGTGATTCAGACAATAAATCCAGGAGAAAGGGAATAATATATTGAAGTATAAAATGTTTAGATAGTTTGGACGGTATTCCCTGTCCCTCAGTGATCAAATATTTATGATTTTTCTGCCACCAAGTGGAGAACTGGTGCTATTAGAGAAAGAGTGAATCTGGTCATTAGCATCAGAAAGCATTTTCTCTGGTTACAAATCACCTTTAAAAACCTTTATTTGGGTACTCAGGTGGTCAGTTTATAGTTGAAGTGATATACTTTTTTTCAAAGTTTTTTTGAAAACTTCAAAATGATTCATACAACTAAACATAAAAGTCAGTTTCTAAAATTAGTCAAATGCTGTATTATAAAATTAACTGGCAGCAGAAAAAGTGACGTTCCTCTCTTGACCTGTTGGTCCAGCCACAGGTAAAATTGGTCTGCCTGAAGGCGACCAGAGAAAAAATAAAAAGTTCCCATCTGGGACATAACTGCTTAGTTTTGGTAGAGGTTGGTGGTTTAGATCAATTTCTATGGGTCATTGGATAAGAAAGGTCATTAGTAAGCATTGTAACTACATTTAGTTTCCTCAGTATTTATAGCCTTACATATTAACAATGTTGATATGAAACAAAGGAAAGAAAAAGAAGAAAAACTGGACAAATGGTTAATATTCCCAACAAAACATGTATCTAAACCTTGTTTAGAGCCTTTCCTAAAAAGTTAAAGCTCTTTGCAGCAGATTATTATGCACTAGTGGTTTGTAGTAAAGCAGAGAGGAGCAGTTTCGTCCAAGTTGTAGATGTTCAATAAATTAATCAAATAAAAACGAACAATATTGTACCTGATTTGAGAAAAACACATGTCCCAACAGCAAAAATAATATATATGGAGTGTGTAAAAAAAACATTTAATATATAAAAAAGGAATAGTAGACAAATTTGTAAAATAATGAGACATAATATACAGATTTTAGTTAGAAAAGGTATAACAGAAAAAAAAAACTAACAAGTAAACAGAGTGTTTAGAAGAATTGAAAAGACTGCGCAAAAATACTAAAACAAAAGAGCAGAGAAACTGTTATGAAGTTTGTTTTTGAGCAGTGATTATCTCTCAGCGATGAAAAGCTGTTAATTCATCAAACCTCTATGGAGAAAATGGCTGATGCCGACTCAGAGTCTAAAAAGGTCTCCCAACTGCTCCGATCCTTCCTGTAAAATGATCAGGGTTTTTATTCCAGTCCTATTTAATGTGGAGTGATGAAGGACAGATCCTTCTTCTGACATAAAAAATGAAGGTAACACCTGGAGAGAGGCAGAGGGTAAAGATAACTGATGAAGAGACTGTAAGCCAAAGTCCCAGTATTGATTAGCACTTCTAGAAATGTTCAGCCATCCATCTTCTGTACTAGCTTGTCCAGTCTGTCTGGCAAAAAGGTGAGGTCATCGACAAATCATAGAGCAACACAGAGTAGCAACTGAACCACCAGCTAGCTTTTTTTTGTTGTTGTTTTTTTAAGAGCATGTCTCTTAAAATAGCATTGAATTCAAGATCCAAAGCTACAAAGGCCATTCGGATCAACAAAATCTTTCTGTGAATAGGAAGTTTGGCCGAACACGGTAGCCGTATCTGCATCAAGCCCCTGAATTTAGACAAAAAAAAGTTTTGATGGATTTTCACAACAAAATCAATCCACCAACAGAAACAGAGTAGCAATGAATAGTGATATTTATGTGCTCTGAAAACTCGAGGGGAGAGCGTGAATCTACCAGCGGTGCAGCCAGAACATTTATATGGGGGCAGATTGACACCAGAACCAGTTCAGGGTCAAATTTCACTGTAAAAACAGGAAAATGGATGAGCACAACCTGTTCTAAATTAAAACAAACATTTTCTAAAGCCCTTCCTGATAAATAAACCCATACATTTACACACCCATACCATCTAAATCAAGGTAAAGTGGACTATCTTTTGGCCAAGAGCTTTAGTAGGATTATCTTATGTATTGACCTGCTCTGGCTGTACATTGGGAAATTCTCATGTTTCTGTATCCAGTTAGCTTTGTTTTCAGCTAAGTCCACATCTCACTGTATGCTGTAACATGGCTGAAGATCACAAAGGAGTCTTTAAAGTTTAGGAGATGAGGAGGAAGACATCAGAAAAAAACGAATAAAGACCAGAGTGTATTCCACCATTTCCGCAGATGAGCAGTTGGGATGGTTTTGCACGTGCAAAGTTTTTCAAAAACTGACTTGGGGTTTCCTTACCTACATTTCCAGAAAAAGTAGTTTGCTTTACTTTTATCAGTAATTGGTCTGCATGGCATTAATGTTTATATAAACAGATATATGTATTAAATGGGTTTAGTTATTACTCCTACGTGACTTGCAGAGATTCACAACTTTCTTTTCTGCCACATAAAACACAAAAACTAGCTCCTTATTAGCAACCTTGTTGGTTAAAGGTGGCATCGCCACCCCATGCCCCCCATCTAGCTACGCCTCTAGAACCTACTTGAACTTGTTTTTTCTCAAGCACCACCTCAGGGATGGCCTGGTCATAGCTTTCAAAGTAGCTGGGTTTTTCTTACAAATGTGCACAATATTCTGCTAATTTTATAAAGGCAAAGCTTCACAGTTGCGATATTTCCATTAAATAACTCATGCAATTCAAATTGCATGCGATTAAGTTCACTCACGTGATAACTCTTAAACAAAAAAACATAGCAGCGGCAGATGTAAATAATAGAGATACTGTGGCCGTTTCTCAATATTCAAGAACTCAAGTATGGACTTGTGTTCTCGCCAAGTACGTTCTTCACAAGAACGCCAAAAGTCTGGACTCGGGGAGAACGCGAGTACGCAGGACAGATCTGTGTCAATTGGAACTTAAGCGTACTCATCTGGAGCTGTATTTAAACTCCTGTTGTTAATAGTCTCTAGATAATAATTAATAAACACAAATAAAATGGACCTTTTGCTAAATTAAAAAAAAAAACAAACAAACAAAAAAACGTCATCAGAGCCACCGGTACTTCACACACAGCTATGCCCAGAGAGGGCTGATGCAGACGGGCTAACGTTAGCTGTAGCTGCGGGTAGCCTCGGACCTCCGCTGGTCGCCATGGTTCTCTCAACATCGGAACTTTTTTTAAACCTTTGCACTAAATCAGTAAATGGGCCACATAGTGAAGCTTAGATGTATAAGATTCTCGCCTAGAATGATCTTAAAACTTACTTTTGTGGAACAACGGCAACAGAAAAATTAACTTTGAACTTTATACTCTGAGCACTGTTAGCACTGCTCCGGAAACTGATGCCGGGAAAACTGCTAGCCTTAGAAAGCAACAAGTCTGCTCTGTTGAATGCTTGGTAAAGAGGGAGGAGCAAGAACAACATCCAGGGATTTCCTCCGTTCTCGGTCTTGTGTTCTTGTGAATTGGAACAGTACTCGGACCGAGGCTGATGACGTTTCACGAGCACACGAGTACACGAGAACGCAGAAGTACGCATATTGAGAAACGGCCTGTATGTCAATATTTCACCTAAGACTCTAGTGGGCGCCATGATCCTCCAACTACTTCCAGTCTTCTTCGTCTTTTTACAAGGCAGTAAGGTCCAGATGCAGATCGCATGACTAGTGAGATGCAAAAAAAAGTGTTTCCATTAGGGTTTGCAAAGCATAAGAATTTTGATAGGACCAAAATGGAAGTGTGAAAAGTTTGTATCGAAAAATGTGACTTTTTTCAAAATTGTAGTGTTTCCATGCAGCAAATTTATTTTCGTAATTACAATTTGTGTCGTTGGATGGTTTATAGAAAGCACAGCTAGTGTGAGCTTTCTGATTTAAATTAAAACTAAAGAAGCAACTACTACCATTAATATTTTAATTTTCTCTCATATATTAAAAACCATCCTGGATCGTGGTCGTAGAAGATGGGCGTTCATGCTGAGCCTGGTTCTACTGAAGGAGTTTTTTCCTATTAAAAGGGTGTTTTTTCTTTACATTATCACTACATGCATGCTTGCTGCAAAGTCTTCGACAAATTACAAGCAACCATTCAAGGTTACTACATACTCCTGCAGGTGAAGTGAATTCTGTAATTTAATAACTTGATGCAATCTGTTTGGTTTCCATAGATGGAAAACGTTTGGACTAATCTGTCTGTATGATTTGATTGAATTTGCTCTATAATACCTTGAGATGACATGTAGCGATTTAGCACTAAACTGAATTAATTATTATTAATTGATTGTAAAATAACTCTGGTAGAACCCAAACAACAAGAACAATGGATGAAAGTTGTTAAGATGTTAAGCTAACTGCATTAAGGTCCATTTTGCTTTTGCATTAAAAACAAATAAAATCTAATTTATATCAGTCTTATAAAAGGAAATACCTTTAAGATACTCAAGACTGTCGGAAAAATATGCAGAAAACTGACTGTACTGTGGAGGAAATGATACAATAGAACATATATTATTTTAGTGTCTAAACAATGAGACAGAAGGGAGAATAATAGTGGAGGATTTCAAAAGAAAGCATTCAATTTCATTGTTCTAACATTCAATTCTAATAAGGATATTCATACAGTAAAAGTACTGTATTTTATTTATGTTTTGTTTTTTTTTAAACAGAGTTTATTAAAATAATACAATACCTCAATAAAGACATTTTGAGCGACACTTTATATCAGTAGGAGGCGGTAATGTAACCATTACGTTTTTTACAAACCGCCAATGACATTCAAAAAAGAAGAAGACCGCAGGAATTGACGCTGGTGTTGGTTTGGTGCTTTGAACGGTTTTGATAAGCTGCAGCTTTGCTGGTGGGGCAGCTGCTAGCTAACAGCTAAATTAGTGAGCCTGCAGTGAGCCAGAAGCGTTTAGCTCCTCGGCGAAACACCGCTAAATATTGCTGACAACTAATTAGAAATATATAAATCTTTCTTTAGGCTAAACAGCTGACTTGTTTTGCTTTGTTTTCCTTACTCTACCCACAGGGCGTAAGCTTAGACTTGTTAGCGGAAATAAGTATCAAGCTGCTCACAGACTAAATTGTAACTTCCGATTCTCAACAAAATAAAAGCGTAACATCAGGACATATTTGTTTTTAATGCAAAATATTTTATGCCGCGAATTTTATGAATCTCTAAAAGTCATATTTACCGAGTGCAGTTAAGATGCGACAGCATAATCAGAGCCTTTTCTTTATTTTTTAACAACTTGACATCTTGCCTTCGGAGGGCTGTTTTTGTCGCTCAGGGGAACCGAGCAGAGTTCATGTCGCTAGCTTAGCTATCCCAGCCTGCTAGCGAGTGATTTGCCAGCATGCTAATGGGGACAGTTTAACCGCAGCACACTGCAGTGAGTCTCTCCTGTCGGCGTCCGTAGAGCTTCCAGCCGAGCTGAAAGTCCACCGAGCCATGCGACAGTGGTCAGTCCCCACTGCGACCCCCCGCGCTGAGCCACTCCCGGGGTGCCTGTCCGTGTCACCCCCTCCATCAGGTAAGGAGGGGAACATCGGGACGAATGAGAGGGGCTTTGCTCCTTAAATTTTTTTTTTAGTAGCTTATACTTTTCTCATAAAGGAGCATATTTACAATATACTAGGAACATCATATATAGTCTTTCCTACCTTGTTTATGTTAAAAGTTTTTTTTTTTTTGTTTATCCTGGAGCGCTTACTAAGATATATTTGGGTATGAATTATGAGAGACGTTGTCAGATTTCTAGGAATACTCTAAACGATGAGCATGATTTCAACTCACTGCCAAGAAGAATTTAAAAATCCCCCACCCCCAAAAAAGGAAGAAGACTGGACATCACGTTGATCTTATGTTAATTTATGCATCCTGGGAGGCTTTTAGTTGAATTCTACCCAGGACAAATTGACCAAGGTTAGCTTCAAGTGTCTGTGCCAAGTGTTTGAAAGGCTGCCAGAACTTTGAGTGACCCTACAGAGGAGGAATGCAATCTATTTTCCGTATATTTACTTTAAACCAATGTTTTTTAGTTGAACTTGCTGAGCCTTGTGAAATTATTCCTACTCCTTAAACTTTTTCCTCATTGTTGGTCCCCTCACAGATGAGGAGGGATTTTTTTTAAGGTTTTACGGGATATATTCAGAGTTGACTTTCTTAAATCTCAAATGTTGACACAGGTGAATGTTTCTACTGACTTTGATACATTAATCAGAGATTTAGCCTATATTTCTTTGCAAAAATTAAATCCAAGCTCAATAAATCTAAGGGTGTTTGAACTTTAACTAGGCCATTTTCATATTTGGATATAAATTATAGCCCTAACAGTATATAAGTGGCATTATTCTACTCCTTGGCTGCCTTTATTACTCAGCCTTTGAGTTGTATTTATGTTCAGGCTAGCCTTGCATTTATATTTATGTTGTTTTTACTAAAATGTTTTATAACTAATGATCTAATGATTGAACCTCTGAGAGGCACAGAAAAGATGCTATTTTTTATCAAACATCGTTCTTTACATTCTGAATTTTACACTGTGTAATAACTGAAGTGTTTGAATGCTTTTGCAGTTTGTCGTTGTTTGCTTTGGTAATATTCTCCGTAGTTGTGGACCTCCACGAAGCAGCAGAGGTGTTTGAATTCAAATGAGCACGTCTTATCTTAGCAGCTTCATCTATTAATAATCCTTTGATCGATGATCAGTGTGGAGGAGATAATTATAGCAGCGTATGTTTTGGTAAGGCGTCTAGAAAGTCTGGTGTTTATGTCATGAGGACTGGGGCTGCTTGTGTTTGCAGAGCCCAGGATGGAGGGATGCGAGGTGGAGCCACGCTACACCATTGAGCAGATCGACCTCCTGCAGCGCCTGCGCCTCTCCGGCATGACGAAGCCTCAGATCATCCACGCCTTGGAGTCCCTGGAGAGGCTGGACCCGGAGCACCGCCAGCCGCTCTGCGACGCTCACCCGGCCCCACCCAACAGCGGCGCCTCGTCGTCCTCCTCTTCCTCCTCTCTCTCCCTGGCCTCCGCCACCACCCAGACCTTAGGCCTGGACGGCGCGGCGCTGTCCCCCAGCAACAGCTACGAGGCCTCACCTCCGCCCCTGTACCCCCCCAGCGTGGTGGTGCAGCGGGCGTTCAGCTACGACATGATGGGGGAGGAGGAGTGGGACTTGGAGGAGAAGGTGGAGGAGTACATGAGGTGAGAAGCAGGAGAGGAAGAAAGGCTATTATAACATCAGATAATGACAGCTGCCGTCTCCAGAGCCACAGGCTTATTCTCCAGAACTGTAGTGGACTTAATTCAGGTCAGGTGTTCAGGGATGGCTGAAAAAAGCCGATTCTCAGCGAGTAGGATTAGTTGGTGATTTTTTTTTTTTTTTGTTTCATTCATTTGATTCACTTTCATTTCTGTTTGCAGGAGAGACAGCAACCTGGTGAAAGAGGAGATCAAAACGTTCCTGAACAACCGGCGGATCTCCCAGGCAATCGTAGGCCAAGTTACAGGTATTCCTCCCGCCTGGTGTTCAGCAGGGATGTGAAACCTTCTTTATCTATTTATCCCAGCAGTTCATCCACTTCTTATCCCCTTGTTTCCACCGGAGGTGGAGGCTGTGTGGATCCGCCGGGCTTATCGCTCCAGTTCTAGTCCATCAGAGTGATTCTAGCGAAAGCGGCGCTTTTTTTTTTTTTTGCTGATTCAAATCCACGTTAATCTGGAGCAGAAAATCAGTTGATTAATGGCAACGTTGGATCCGAAGTTTAGAAATAAAACACAAGATCTGCGAACTCTGGATCACCTTTTCTAGACTTTTATTTACCATATTTTCTGGATTATAAGTCGCTCCGGAGTAAAAGTCGCATTTTTTGGGGGGAAATTTATTTGAAAAAAATCCAACATGAAGAAAAGGTTTGTCCCATGAAATCTTCATCCTTTGTATCATTTTTAAACATTAGAAGATGCTTCCTCTTCTCCTTTTTTTTTTTCTTCATGTCAGTCAGAGTAACCTTACAAGTTTCTCGCTAACTCCAAACTTTCTGCTGCTCGATTAACGTTTTCAGCTGCATGTTTTATTACCTGCAGCTTGTAATTCCAGAATATGATTTTCTTTTCGGTGTCGTTTCGGAGCTCTTCTCAGCTGTTTTTATAAATTATCTCCAATGTTAAAATGATCAACACAGACCTAGAGCGTCATTTTACGGTTTAGTGCGAAATGATTCAAAGTACAAGTCGCACCCCCAGCCAAATTATGAAAAAAAAAACAGTGACTTATAGTCTGGGAAATACGGTCATAAAAAGTCTGTTCATACAGTTAATCGACGGCTGTAATAAATAAAGTCATTAAATAGAAAATATAACAAAGAAAAAAAAGAACTTCCTTACCCAACGTATGGTGATTAAATAAACAGCAGGAATGTAGGTCGCTGGTTGTTGTTTGTTTTATTTAACGCCTACAGTTTCACAAGTATAGACAGATAATACAATCTTGATGCAAAAGCATTTAGTGACTTTTTTTTTTGGCGAGTTTAGCAACCCTCGTGAAAGCTGCTGCGAGTTTCCTCCTACTTGCCTTAAGCGCCGTCTCTCTGTGAGCTGCAGCTGCTCTCAGCTGTCGGGAGACCTGCTAATCTATAAGCCACCTGGATTAAAAAGCAGGATTTAAATGTAATGTTGATAGTTTTTATTTAAATCTGAAATTGTTGCACTAAAATAATTCCCTTAATAACCACCCAGCTTGAATCACTTATTCACCTCGTAATGTTTGGCTCTGATTAGACGTGTGCAGCGTGGATTCAGGCAACATTTCAGTTTTTTTTGTAACGAAACCAACAAGTCCTCCCACTGTATGTCCCCATTGCTTTGAATAGGCTGTCTGCTGCATAAAATGCTGCAATTTGCACAGTTCCTACGGACGTGACGTCGGTTGATTGCGTATGTGCGCCACCGACAGCTGTGACGCCACGGTTGTTTCAGTAGAAGAAGAAGAAGCAGTTTTAGTTGTCACTAAAAAGTGACTGCGGGGAAAATAAAGGCTTTACCAGCAGCATCAAAAGTATTATGGAAGCGGGGCATGCGCAGAGATAAATATTAGATAAAAGTTCAGCTTATGGAGGGAACTTCAGCGACTAAAAACTGATGCGGACGTGGTTTATTTCTAGTCACCAGGTAAGGAAACATGGTGTTTAGAGCTTAATATGAAACGGATATGATAACATCCAGCAGCGTTAGCTGTGATCATGCAACAGTTGCTGTTTTGGACCCAATGTTTACAGATGGCACATTTTCAAAAACATAAACGGAGGTTGTTAGACTTTTAAGCTCAACCTGTTAGCAGTGATGTTTTGTTAGCAGCTTGCTTTATTCACATGCTAAAGGTTTTGTTGATGTCGTAACATCGTTACGGTTGGTTTGCTGTGAATACGGCCTGTCTGCACTTACCTGCAGCACCAGTCGTGTTACTGGTGAGTCTGATTTCCTCTACTTCCTTTAAGTTAGGTTATGCTGCATGAAAATGAGTCCTAACTGCTTGTTGTGGTGACCTGTGATTAAGGGTGTTATTTTATTGTTCTCATTATTTTATCCTTATTATTTTAATATTATTCTGTTATCACTTTTAATGTAACCTGGTATAAAATAGGAAGCTGCAGACAGAGAGCCTCTGGAGCTGAGCAGAGGCTCTTCTGGTGCACTTTTGATTTTACGAAGCTCTCTTCCCTTTGCAAAGCTTTAAAACTTCCACCTTGGGTCCGTTTGTTGTCTTATTATAGAAGGTTTAGGGCATTTGACCCAAACAAAGGGAGCAGATGAAGGGACACAAACTAACAAAAGCTTAGATTTTGTTTCTATAGATTTAAAAACGGACAGACTCCAGGAGGAAAAAGAGGCAATTAAACTAAATTAAATTAAACTTTTTCTTTAGACTATTTATGCTGTAAATATTTCCACCAAGTGGAGCAACATCTGTAAACAAAGTTTGCCTTTTAAGCTCAGCAGCTGGTGTTTATAAGTCCTGCCTAAGTGAGAATATAACAGCTGTTTTGTAATATTGTGTTTAGAAATGCTGTTCAAAAGGCTTATAGTTTATAAATCTGACTGGTTCTAAGTCCATCTCTGAATATGAATAAATAAATAAATAAATAAAGGGATGTTTGTAGATCAGTCGTCGTTAGAAAATCAACAGATGAAGGATTAAATGTTAAATTAGGATTAGACATTTTTTGGTGATGTAATGTAACTTTTAATATCCAATCAAATGTAAGAGCTTTTATGATGTCATGAAAGCAATCAGCTGGTTCTTCTGTTCACTCACAGCGGCTCTAAAGTTAGCATTTGGTAGCTAACCACATGCCCTGCTCTCATCAAATGACTTGATTTCACTTCTCATTAAACTCTTTACTAAGAGCAACACGTTGAATTCTAAAAAGGAAAAAGTTCACGGATTGGAAGGAGCTGATGGAAATTTGCTGACCCTTCGCCTCCTGTCATAAAACGTCGTCTGCTGTCATTGTTCCTAAATTATATCTGCAGTACAGTCGGATGAAGCCTGTTCCCACAGCAGTGACACTTCTCTTAGTCTTTAAGTTGTGGGGGTGCAAAACTTTCGAAAGCCGTTCAACCACTGAATGAGTCATGTGACCCAAAGCGGCACTTTACTGCAGTCTGAGCTTCCCTTAAACACCAGAGATAACTAAGCTAACAAGTGCTGGGTAGCAAACCAGATCTAAACTTTGATCAGACGTGTTTTCGTCTCTCTGATGTATTATTATTATTATTATTATTAATGATAGATAAAACAGGAAGCCCCGATCAGGGAGCTTTCAAATAGCGATAAATAAAAACTGCTCAACCTTTTTCACCGTATATCATGCAGAACCATAGAAAACTGATTTAATGAGCTTATATGTGTAAATATGTGTGTAGATTTATAAAGAAACGACTCACAAGAATCAAATCTGTCTTTAGTGATTTATTTGGAAAATACAGATGTTGGATGTATTCATTTACCTGCTAGTGTGGTTTGATCAGTGTAGATTGACCCTGAACGGACTGCGTTGGTCCATTACTGGCCGCCCAGATGAAGATATTCTGGTTCTGCAACGGAGTTAAATATGGACCGAGGCTGGTAGAAACACCAGATAGCTGCTGCACTGCATTAAAGCATGTGATAATGGCCTAGTCAAAGTCCTGACCGAAATCCTTTGGTACACACTTTGTTCCATTATTGTTTCACATTAAAAAAACATTTTATAAATGGAAATTTGGGGGGAAAAAAACGCCAACATATTTTGTAATGAAATCCTATAAGAAAATACTGTCCAGAAATGAAAAACTTTTTAATCAATAAAAGGTTTTAGAAATAGATTTACCCATTTTTTTTGTTTCTTTTTCAGATTTCATTCTTTTTTTTTCTGATTGTTTTAAAACCTTTTCTAGATCACTTCCTGTTTATATTAGCAGCAACATTTTTATTGGTTAATAGCGAGTCTTTGTTTGGGCTGAAAGTAATGAGAATTATTTCTATAAAATGCAATTTGAAAATAATACAACTGGAAAAATTGAGAAATAAATAGCAATTTGATCAAATGGAATATAAAAGAAATAATAATTTGAAAAAAATAAAATGATTAAGACAAATAGCTTTATTTGATTAAAGTTTAATTTTTGTATTTTTTTTCAAAATGTGTTTTGTTTTTATCTGTTTTTTTTATTAATTTCCATTTACAAAATGTTGTTTTCAAATTTTCATTTATAAAATGTTTTTCTTCAAACAAATATTTTCCCTTTGATAAAACAAGACTTTTTTTTTTTTTCTCTTCAAATGTTCATTTATGAAACTTTTTCAAAAATTAATTTACAAACTATTTTATCAAATTTCCATTTACTAGTTTTTTTTTCTTCAAATCTTTATCAACAAATCATTTTTATTAGTTCCTATTTTCATTTACAAAACTTGTTTTGACAAAATAAAATTTCTGTTTACCGTTTTATTTCCATCTACAGAACTTTTTTTTATTATTATTTTATTTACAAAATATGTATTTTTAATCAAATTTTCATTAAAAACTTTGTAATCAACTTATGATTAACACTTTTTTTTATCGTTTTGTTGTTTCCCTGCATTATTAATGGTATAAAATGAATTTAATGATGTTTATGCTGTTTTCTCCGTTAGTCTCGTCTCTGATGGGTCTTTTTGTTGGATGTGAGGTAAAGACGAACAAAGAAGGAAAGTTGTTACTATGTAGAAAGAAAGATGAACAATAAAGCTTCGTCTATTTATACTCCCCTCTAATAATAGATATGAGGATGAAGGAGATGCTTGTTTGTTTTTGTTAATGGATTAAAAGGAAGTTCACTACAGTAAAACCAGAGAACCCTTTTAATAGATCGTTAACGTTCGAGTGGCTTCATTTAATTAACAGGGAGCTCGTTGATCGGAGCGTTTGCTCGCTGGAAATGATTCGTTTGACCTCTGTGTGCAGGAATCAGTCAGAGCTACATCTCCCAGTGGCTCCTTCAACAAGGCCTGGAGATGAGCGACTCCAAGCGCAGAGCCTTCTACCGCTGGTACCTGCTGGAGAGGAACAACCCAGGTGAGGCTGAGGTTTGGGGTCTGACCGTCAGGCGACACTGATTCACATGGGGGAAGGTAATCAATGCTAGCTAGAGACGGAGGGGCAGCTCCTTCTCCAAAGGTTAAATATCAGGTTAATGGAGATAAATTGGCTGATTTAAGCCTTATTAGGCAGAAATAAAACACCTTGTGTTTTGTTTGACCCACTCATCCTCCTGCATGGCAATCTCCTCCTATCCCTTCCTGCTAACTCCCAACCTGCTCCTGAACGGCTGCGAGGTCAAGGAAGGACTCTAGTTTCAGAGGGTAGAAAAAGTGATGAAGGCAGCCCCGTCACAGGAGATTCTAATCAATAAGCCCTCTGGTTAGGAAATGAAACTGTAATGTATGAAGTGGGTTTGTTTGTGCGGGATGCAGTAACAGCCCGGATCACTTCTGACCTCTTCATGTCCTACAAAGCTGCTGCTTGGACACCAAAATGACACTCGTTTTCCTGGCAGCTCACAGCCGTTGTTTGTGTTGGTTTTTAACAGCATGTTTCCACGTTTTATTTTCTTTATTTAGTTTTAACACCATAAAGGAACAAGTTGTCAGCCTTCATGTTGCTGCTTGTTTGTTTTTTTTTTAACTACCTAAAAGCAAAGCTTCTTGCTTCAGCTCCTCTTCAGCTTCCAGTCCTGCTGCTGGAGGAACTCTGGTGCTGGTTTTCATCCCTACATGGCTAACAGTCTGCGACAGGAATACTAACCAAGAATGAAGTTATGTCTCTAGGAGCCAGAAATGGCTGCTGTCCTTTGCTTCTCACATAAACTCCTTTTGACCTGCTCTGTCACTGTTCGGTTTCCTCCGTTTCAAAAA
The DNA here is from genome assembly GCA_034780135.1 of Jordanella pulchra. Taxonomy (NCBI): domain Eukaryota; kingdom Metazoa; phylum Chordata; class Actinopteri; order Cyprinodontiformes; family Cyprinodontidae; genus Jordanella; species Jordanella pulchra. The sequence goes on from JAUZNJ010098252.1 coordinate 17,934, forward strand.
CCTTTTAATCTGCAAACAGGCTCACGATTATTGAATTTAGTTGTGGATCGATTGTGGAAACCACATGGCAGGTCTACAGGACATTAATTCTGCCTCCACATCTGGTGTCTTATCCAACCGCGGCCTCCCTGACTATTGGTTTTGTCCCAATGAAGGCCTGAGGTGGAGTGAAAGCCAGCACAGCGTGAGTCCCAGGGCCAGGGGAGGTGTGAGAGATGGAACGTTAGCAGGGGCGAGCGGCAGCCTCCCCAACCCCAACACCAACCTGCTGCCCAACCACAACCCATCGTGGAGCAGGCAGAGAGAGCTGCTGATGCACCTGCTGCCGTGGTATACAGCCGCCGCCGCCGCAGCGGCTGCCCAGAGCCAGCCAGGTAACCCCACCCTCCCCCGGCGGCGAGCTGCAGAGGAGCCTGAAAACGGGAGCGGCTCATGTCCTTCTGAATTGATCTTTTTATCAGTGGAACAGAGCTGGGAACTCATGGCTAATTTCCGAGCGTCTAGATCAGCCTGGAATCAGAGCAGTGAAGCTAACGAATCTTTGCTCATTACTACATCAGTTCGAACGCAAGTAGCTCAGTTACAGATTCAAATTAAAAGCATTTGAATCTCTTCCATCGTAATGAAAATGCACACTTACCTCACCGACTCCTGCAGCACCAGGAGTCTTTTAAATCAATGGATACTTTGGGCTCGCTTTAAGCTCCAATCCATTTTCAACAAATTACTTAGAAAAGCCCTTTGTAGACATTAGATGCTGCTCAAGAATTATAAACTCATCGGTCTGATTATAGAATAGTTCATGATTGTGCATTATTTACATTTCACTGCCTTGGATTTAATTAACTAGAAACGCTATTTTCTCTAATCGTTACCCTTTTCTAATAAGAAACTATAAGCTTTACTGCTTTGTCTTAAAGCAGGGAGAGAAGGATGAGCTTAAAATCACCAAATATAAAATATACAAAGTTTTATTGGTGATTTTAAGCTGATATTTCATATATTTTTGGTGGTTATATGGAAAAAAGGGTTCAGGATGTTTATAAACCAGTGGAAAAAACATCTTAATTTTTTTTTTTTTGAAGTTTTATTTTGAAGATATCATTGAAAGCTTTGTTCAGTCAGATTCTCCAGATCAAACAAATTTGGCTTCAGAGATGATGACAAAAAAACAAGTGTCAGATAAGCAGTAAAAAAGTTATCTGTGAAAATATTTCTTGTTTTAGGGCCCAAGCTTCAAAGATTCCAATTAAAAGGCCCTGAATGTTCCGATGTGCGACTTGGTTTGGTTCTGCACATTTAATTAGGTAGATTGTGTGATTTATGGCATTTAAGGATGGCCATTAAAGAAAGATGAGGTTCTAAGCCATGAAACTCCAGGTTATAGTGATAAGTTATTAAAAAAAACTATTTTATTTTTATAACTGGGTAGCTTATCTAAGTGTTAACAAGAGTAAAGAACTAAAGTTCTAAAGAAATAATATAAAACAATAATATAAATGTAAAAAATGTATGATAGCCAAATGCTGCATCTGGATTAGGATTAAAACAGCTGCTATCGTATCAAACACAGCGGTTTGTTTTAATAAACAAACTGCAGGTAAGTTTCAGGTGTTTTGAAACCACTTTGAACGCTTTTGATCTTTACGTCTCCATGTCCGCCTCCACCCAGGAATTCCTGCATTTCGGTCGTCAGAAAATCATCAGAAAAAAACGAATCATCGTCGGGTTTGCTGAACTGCAGATCTCTGTGTGTACAAACATGTTTGAAGACAAATAACGAATAAAGATGTTATTTAAATTAGGGTTTTAGGAATCAGCTTTCTCCAGCTAGAAATCTCTTATCTACTGATTTGGCTCCGTATTTTAAACGGTCAGCTGGGCTGTTATTTCTGCATAGATAATTTGATCAATGTTCTCTGCTCCCCAGGCGCCACCTTGTCGATGCGTTCCTTGGTGAAGGAGGAGCCCGACTGGAGAGCAGGGATCTTAGGCAGTGACAGAGTGGGGATAGTGGGCGCTCCTCTGAGGCTGCGCAGAGGAAGCAGGTTCACCTGGAGGAAGGAGTGCCAATCCATCATGGAGAGGTAAACAGGATTTATGTTATTATTGTTGTTGTGGCGTTCTTGAGTTTCAGGTTAATGATGTAAAGTTGCTACAGTTGAATACAGGGTCTCTACTGTTGGTGGTTATTTATCCTGTTTCACTTTAAAACTTGCAAACTCTGGTGATTTCAAGTTGAAATGTTAGCAAACATTTAAATACAGGAAGTTGGATTTTAGTTGTGTTGGTCATTAACAGCTAATTCCTGCTGCGTTTGTGTTTGCTGCTCATCTGTGAAGGAAAAAAAGCCACTAATGCAAACGATCTTCTTAATGATCCATGACCAGATTGATCCATCGCTTCCTTCTCTGATGCCTTCCCTTCCTGTTCCGCTCCACTGTCGCCACATGCTTCTTCTGCAGAGTTGTTGGTGGATCCAAGCAGCTGTAGATGGATTTTAGTAAAGCATCGATATTATTTTGATCATATCACATGAACATTCATCAGTAAATTCATAAAGTAATGGCGGCTCATGGCGGCTGGTGGTTTTTAATCTCAGGGTTTTTTTATGGGGGCTTTGGGTTCATGTTTTAAAGCCCTTTGCTTATATTAGTGTTCTGAGGCCATTAGGCTCATTAAACTTTGTCCTAATTTCAGTGTAAATTGAACACATTTCTCTATAACCTGCCGCCTCCTGGTAACAACCATGAATAAATCTCTGGTCAATTGATATGATGATCGCATCAGAACATCGAACTGCACCCTAATTTCTACTTATTCTGGAAAATGACGAAATTTAATTTGGGTTTTCCAAATCCTTCCAGGATTCCTTCCTTTTGTTGTTTTTTTGCTAAAATCCTTCTTTGTTTCCTTGTTTCCTTACCTCCTTGCTCAAAACGTTTCGTGGTTACTTCCTTTCTTCCTTTTATCTTTGTGCCCGAATCTCTTCTTTCTGACTTGAATTCCTTTTGTATTCTTTTCTCTCCTTTTTCACTTTGTATCTGCTTTCCTTTGTTCCTTCAAATGTTTTTACCTCCCTTCGTTCGTTCTTTTTCTTTTCTTTCTTTTTTTCTTTCTTTCTTTCTTTGTTTCTTTGTTTCTTTCTTTGTTTCCTTGTTTCTTTCTATGTTTCTTTCTTTCTTTGTTTCTTTGTTTCTATGTTTCTTTCTTTGTTTCTTTCTTTTTCTTTCTTTGTTTCTTTGTTTCTTTCTTTGTTTCTTTGTTTCTTTGTTTCTTTCTTTGTTTCCTTGTTTCTTTCTATGTTTCTTTCTTTCTTTGTTTCTTTGTTTCTATGTTTCTTTCTTTGTTTCTTTCTTTTTCTTTCTTTGTTTCTTTGTTTCTTTCTTTGTTTCTTTGTTTCTTTGTTTCTTTCTTTGTTTCCTTGTTTCTTTCTATGTTTCTTTCTTTCTTTGTTTCTTTGTTTCTATGTTTCTTTCTTTGTTTCTTTCTTTTTCTTTCTTTGTTTCTTTGTTTCTTTCTTTGTTTCTTTGTTTCTTTGTTTCTTTCTTTGTTTCCTTGTTTCTTTCTATGTTTCTTTCTTTCTTTGTTTCTTTGTTTCT
>JAUZNJ010098263.1:7947-21534 GCA_034780135.1 Jordanella pulchra
AGAGAGGCCAAAGGGAGAATTATTTGGCCAAAGGAGACAGATTGAGTAGTGGTTTGAGAGCAATCAGTGGAGTTAGTGGAGGCGATTTACCACAAAACTTTAGTCCAGCAGCATCCTGCTATATTTCTGAATTACAGATGTCATTTTGAGAAATTCGGGATGGTGATCTATTTTTAGAGCTTGAAACAAATTGCAAAATCTCAGGTGGTAGGCAGTGGGAAACAGCAGCTCCAGGTGGGGCAATGTCTGCTGCTTTTTCTGCATGCCCATGCTGCTTCACCAGAGAGAATAGACACGGTTTTCTTCCCTTTATTTAAAGTTTATCCAGCATTCATATTGATCCTAATTACAGTTCCCATTCAGACATCCACTAACAAGTGCATGCAGGATCTCCTGTTTACTGAGCGGTCTGCTTCTGTAAGATTTGCATTGCGACTGGAATACCGGTGGTATCTCAGTCCCTTTGAAGGTTTCATTCATTTTAGTATCATTTAGTAATATCCTGCAGCTCCAAAAACCTTGACGACTATTTGAGTTACTCAAGTGACGTCAAATGATGCAACGTGTCTTAATATGGCAGTCTTTTAGAAACAATGCTAAGAAATGTAACTTTTATTGGTGAATTTACTTAATTATGGTGGCCAAAACACTTTAAATCCTAAATAAACTTTTCAAATATGATCCATTAGACAACACTAAGTTATTTTGTTAAAGATCTTACCTGTGATTGGCTGCCTCTTATATCCTTTGTTTTGCTTTTCCTCACTTTCCATTATTTTACTCTCTCCTTCCTTTATGTCCTCCCTTACGTCTTTCCCTTATTTACCTCCCTCCCTTCCTTATGTTCTCTTCTCACTTTTTTAGTTGTGTTTTCCTGACTTGATCATTTCATTGCCACCTTCCTTTAACTTTACTTAACATTCCTGTTCTTCATTTTGTATCTCAAATCTCCTCATTCTGTGTTCTTCCCCTTCTTTTCTTTAGACGTTTGTCTTTCCTTTCTTTGTTTCCTTTCCTCCTTTATTATTTTTATCCTTCGTTTTTCTTTTTCCATCTTCCCTTGTCACCCACCTGCCTACATAGTCTCCTCCCCTTGTGTCATTGCTTTCTTCTCTGTGTCTTCCCTTTCTGTCTGTACATCTCCCATGTTTCCTTTTCCCGCCCAATCTTTTGGTGTCTCTTTCTGTTTTTGAGGATTTCCTTTTTTCATTACTTTTTAATTTCCCCCCCTTTTCTTCCTTGTTTATTTTCTTTGACATTCTGGGGGGTTTTTTTCAGGTAGAGTCTGGAAAAGTATGAAATCGTGACATACAAAATGTTTTTTACTCTAAATAATTGCATGTCATGATTTATCTTACAACCAGATCAAAATGAAGGCACTTGAGATGCAATTGTCAGTTGAACTCCAGAAAAATAAAGAATGCAACTTACAGATAGAGCAGCTTAAAGAAGACGTCTCGCAAGAAAAGTTAGTCCAGCTCTGCCATTTATCACTATATTTAGCTTTGTTCCACTGTTGCTATTGTGATGTTGAATGTGCATTTGATTCCATCATTCAGAGTGAAGTATGATGATCTGCTGTCCAGCTTTCATAAGCTACAGTCTGAAAACATGGTCATTCAGCAGGAGTTTGAGACTGAACTGTCCAAAGTTAAAGTGTCTGAAGTAAACAGGAAGGTGAGACTAATCTAGATATTTATCACATGCTATATTGCTGATAAAGGTAATTATAATTTAATTTGTACTTCTGTTGCTAAATAATGAACAAACTGTGAAAAACATTTTACATAGGTAAGTGAGGAGAAGATTGTGAAACTGAAAAAGGAGGCACAAAAACTAGAAGAAGAAAATCAGAATTTAAGGTAAGTTTCCAGTAGAGGGTCTTAAAAATGTCTAAAGTATTTCAATTTGTTATATGGTTCTATTTTGTTTAAATAGAGGTGAGATGAGTACGATTAAAACCAGAATCCAGGAAACATGTCAAGAAACTGAAAATATGCAAAAGAAAACTGAAGAAGTTGTGAGTATACTCCCTAAAACAGTTTTAAGTAGAAACATCTACAATCCTCAATATGATTGTGGATTTTTTTCTGCACATTTTTAACAGTGTAATGATCTGCAAGAAGAAGTTGCAAAAAAGGAAAAACAAATAAAAGCTGTTGAAGCAAAGGTAAGTAAAGAAACAATTCTAACTGTAAACTTGTGAAACTTGTCAATCTTGTTCACATTCTGTTGATTTAACAAGTGGTTTGCTGTTCAGCTTCTCAATCTGAGGAAGAAATTTGAAATAAAATTCAAACTGCAGGAGGAGTTCAGAAATGAAGTATGTAATAATAAAACTTCAGGTATTTGGCAAAATATACAAATCTTTCTGAATAAAACAATAATCTTTCAAACTTTCAGAATAAAATGCTTAAGAAACAAATTGCAAAAGAAACTGCTAAATCCAGTCATCTTGAAATGATGGTAGGCCATCTATATTTAAGCTTTTTTGCACCTTTAAAAAAAGACATTAATAAACATTTATTCTCCCGTTGATTACTCTATCTCATGATTTTTTTCCCTTAGATTGACAAGCTTAAAAGTGAGTCTGAGGAGCTTAAGACACTGATGGATAATGATTTTCAAAAAAAAATCAAGGACCTTGACTCAAAATCAATACTAACTGCAGAGCTCGAAAAGGAGGTCAGTACAGTATATACAAAACTACAATTTGTTATTCTGACTACTCTAAACGACAATATTAACAATAGAAAATGCTTGTTAAAAGGTAAAAAAGCTGAAATTAACAACGGCAGAGGCCATTAAAAACAAAGAAGATGCAGAGCTCAGGTGCCAGCATAAGATTGCAGAAATGGTAGCACTGATGGAAAAACACAAGGTAATGTATAAATAAATTGCTTTTGTTGTTTAGAATATTTCCGTTGTTTTTCATATGAAAAGCTTTGATTTATCATTTCTAGAGCCAGTATGAGCGCATGGTGGAAGAGAAGGACACAGAGCTTGATAAAAACAAGAAGAAAGAGATCGAAGCAGTTGCCCTTGCAAAATCACTGGTATGTTTTTTTTATTTTTAAATTATTTGAATATTACAGTTTCACTATAAATAAAACATAAAAACACTTCTTTTTTTAACATCCTATATAAGGAGTTGGACCTGTCAAAACAGAAGATGGAAAACGAGGAGCTAAAGGAACAGTTGAAGACAAAAGAAGCAGAGAAGGTTGGCCCTTGTCTAGATCAAATATTTGTAGGCTTCGAAAACAAACGTGTTCATGGGTCCGTCTGAAAGAGTTTAAACTTATCTGGGTCTTTTTAAGGAAAATCTACAGAAAGAGATAACTGATTTGAAGAAAGAAAAACCTACTGCTAAGGCCATGCTGTTGTCACAGGCACAGAACAAGCAGGTAATGACAACACTCACTTTGGCACTGGTAGCCTTGTTTGTTATCATTTGTGCATGTCAATTGAATTGTCCTTTGCTTTCAGTCAAACGCTTTAGACTCCAAACAAGAGCTAGGTTTCAATACTCCAAAGAAAGGCTCTTTAAAGACTTATGTTTTCTCTAAGACTGAGAAAACTTCTGACAACAACAGTCCTGCAGATCCCAAAAAAGCTGTAAGTTTGAACTTTTAATGCATTCTAGATTCCTGGGTTAATATTGACTGATAGTTGACATATTAGGGAGCATCTGAAAAAGATGTCTGAGCCACCTCATCTAACTCCTCTCAACATCGTGTAGAATTTGCTGTACTCCGAACCTCTCCCAGATGACCCAGCACCTCACCCTGGCTCAGCCATCCTGTGGAGAAAACTCATTTCAGCTGCTTGTATCTGGGATTTAGTTTGTTTGCCTATTATCCTGATTTCATGACCATAAGTGAAGATAGGAACATAGATCGATGATAAATTGAGGGCTTTGCCTTTTCACTCAAGTCTCTCTTCACAACAACAGACCGGTGCAGCGTCCGCATTATAGCAATGTGTCTGTCGATCTCCGACTCCAAGATATTTGAAACCCTCCATGTGAGGCAGAAGCTCTTCCAGCCACCTTTTCCCAGACGAGAACCATGGCCTCGGACTTGGAGGAGTGGATAGAAATCCCGGCTGCTTTACACTTTGTTGCGAACAGCCCCAGTGCATGCTGTAGGTCTTGGCAGGAGGGAGCCAACAGAACCTTGTCATCTGAAGCCTTGCCACCATGAGGTGTTTTGACCACCTTGGTGACTTTAGCCTGGGTGATAAACAAATCTGGATCTGTTTAACCTGTCTCTTCTTCTGCCACTGACAGTGTGTCAGCTGGGTTGAGGAGATCCTCAAAATATTCCCTCCATCGTCCGACAATGTTCTCCTTCAGTGTCGGCAGCTCCCCTCTTCCACTAAAACCATTGTTAGCAAAACGCTTCTTCCCCTTCCGGAGGCAGTGTGCCAGAATCACTTTGAGGCCATTTTACAGTATTTTAAACATAATTGCTTTTCCTTAGCGGTATATCATCTTCTGATAACTGTAATTTACTTTTATTCTGGGTTTTTATTATCTTTCAGATATCAGCCACTAAAATAACAAAGACACCACGTGAAACACCAACAAAGAGAAAGGTAAACAAGAGTTCAGTTTATTCAATAATCTTCTGCTTCTGGTTTAAACAGAAATTGAGAATTGTTAAAGTCAAGATAATAAACTTTTTTTTTTTTTTTTGCCAGTTTCAAAAAATCAGACTTGTTTTTACTTTTTTTACAGCCTGTTTCCAACAAACATACTAAATCCTCAGTAAGTAATAAAAGTAAGATTGTTTAAATATTAAAAATAATGGTAATGGACTGTATCTTTCTTTGCATTTTCCCAAAATAACAAAAATAAGCAAGACTTTTTTCTTTGTGGCTTCTCTCACAGTCGTACAGAGTTAGAACGCCCCCCTCAAATGAAAAAGCAGGATGGTGGGGGAAGAGCATCTTTGAAATCGACCCAAAGTCTGACAGCTCAGATCATCTAGATATACTTGTGAGGACTGCTATTATCAGTTAAAATTCATCCTAAACTTGTTTGGTTTAGAACACTGTTTCACTCTGAAATATTTTAACGATACATGATGCCTTTTCTTTTTGCGTCAGACCTGTGCTGATGACCCAGCACCACGTGATTTTGCTCTGCAGCGCAAATTTAACATTTACAAAAAGGTAAAATGACAATAGTAGTGTGTTTAATTATTATGCAGGAAAAGCCTGATAATGTTCAGATGAGAGGAGAAGGAATTTGGCTATTCTGTTTTTTTTCACTTTGTTTTTTTTTTTGTTTTTTTTGATGTTGCCAGATTCAGAGCCCCATCACTCTTAAATCACCTGGAAGTTCCGTAAAGCTGGCTGCAATAAAAAGAATGAGAGATGCTGGTTGGACTGCTGTGACTGGCTGTGACAAGAAAAAGAAGAAGACCAATGAGAAAATATTTGCCTAAGTGTTGTTTTTACAGGTCGGGTTAGCAGATAGTTTTATACTGGTGCTGTTTTAGACCAGTTGACCAATTAGACTACAGGGTTCTCAGCTTATAAATCCTTTAATAACTGTTCCAGCTGTTTTGCTAAAAAGTTAAGTGTGTCTTTGTATCGCTTGTAGTTAGCATTGGTTAACCTTGTAGTTAGTTTGTTGTGTTAATGTGGTAACAGAACGTTCTAATTGAAGCCATACTAAACTGAAAGACTGAAACCTTTGGAAATGGTTAGTTCTAATATTTGTCTTCTTATTCTAAGAATTGTATAATTAAATTCTGGAAAAACATTGTAGAATTTGACCTGATGTGACGACAAAGTCACCCTATTTGCTTTCACTTTCTTTTCAGAAAACATGATTGTTATGTTGCTGTGAAGAAAGTTATGCTTACAACTATTAGCAATTGACTAAATTCATTCTCCATAAATCTTTTTGTTAGTTTGGCATAAATTGTAGTTATTAAATCCTATTACATTTTATGTTGACGAATATATGTATTATTAGTGTTATGAATAAAAATATTGGTGAAGGTAATAAGAGTATTAAATACATATAACAGTTGTATAAGATTGTTAATCATTTTCTTTTCCATTGTTATTTCCTTCTGTTAAATATTTTTACTCACAGGTTCCAACTTAGTTCTAACATGACTCCTTGGAGGAGAAATAGGGTTTTATTCCATGTCACTGAGTCAACAAAGACACTGGCGATTTAGAGTAGAGATGTTTGTTTTTTTAATGACGGAATTCCAGGCAAAACTGTGACTGCTCTGTGTGTGGGGGTGGTAGATTGTCGTAGATTGGATGGCTGTCATATAGTCCTCCGGAAATAACAAGGGTGTCCTCATCGACTGTGAATCCATCTGTTAGACACAAAATGGTGGATTTTATGTGATAATGTGAAATAAGCTGGACTTGCTACATGAAAAGCATCAGTCTTTACCTGTGTCATCCGTGGTGTGAAGAGGTTGATGCAGGTACTGAAGTTTATGCTTGCATTTGTAAAGCATCATTATAGCTGTTGCCAAAGCAAAGAGTCCAAGCATCCCGCTGAAGATTATAGTCAGATTCCTCTCAGAAATGTTAAGCCTCAAACCTAATGATACAGAAAAGTAAAGTGTTGATAACACTGACATAGAAAATGAAGGAGTGGAGTATTAAGCTGTTGAACATGGACACAGATGCTTACCTTCTGTGGTCTTTGGTAGATATGTGTATGTTGTGACACTATGAGATGAGTTTAAAGTTGAACCTACTGGTGTGTCAGGTGTACTAAGGGAATGTGTTGTAGTCTGGTTGGTTTGTGTGGTAATTGTAAGTGCGGAAGATTGTGTTGTTAACGGCATTGATAAAGTCGAGTTAGTAGCTGACTGAGTTGATATTTTCGAGGTGGTAGCTGACTGAGACGTTTGATGTCCTCTTGTGTTTTCAGTTGAAGCCTCTGTGGTAGTGAAGGTTTGACTGTTCGGGTTTGTGCTGGTATATCTATCCATTTCCTCAGTTTGACTTTCAGTGGAATCAAGTGAGATTATAGTTGTGTTCGAGTCTGTCAGGTTTAAATTAGTGTTTGTCAAAAATAAAGTCCGGTTTTCCATGTGTGCCTCTTTAAAAGAAAGTACTAGCAGGTAGAAAACCAAGGCTGCCATGATTGTTTCCATAGCTTGCAAATCCTGTTTTGGGGAGAAAAACATGGATTCTGAAAAGACACAGGCAATGCTTGGCAGATGAACTCATCAATCGCTCTATTACTGTCTGAAATGCTTCAGCTCAGCCTTCAAATTCTAGCAATAATTCTCAGTATGACAAAGAAGAATGTTCATTGCGCTTATGTAAGCAGTCAGTTTTCTTTTTTTAATATTAGAATAGAATATAGCCTGAAAGGAAATGCATTTTGACTGTTATGCGTAACCTCTTTAGCTGTAGTGATTACTTTGATTTTTTTTATGCTTTCATTTAGTGTAAAAACTAAAGACTACATCCCACTTAGATGATTATAATGTTTGCAGGTAAAAAAATCAAAGAAATGGTACCTCACCTTATATTTTAAGGAATGAAACTTGTAGTTTTATGTAGTTCCTTGGTTCTGAGTCTGTCTCTAAAACAAAGACTCGACTCTCTTCCTGAAATAGCAACAAGACTGATTATCTGGCACTGAGACAGGTAAAAGTGGGCAGGGCAGTTCTTTGTCAACCTCCTCTTTTGTTTGTTTCCAAGGAGAAAAGGGTTTGGTCACTCACACACAGTCCAAAGCTCATGCTCTACCCCTCAGCTAAACATACATTTTATGACCATTAATAAACAGACGCATCACCATAAGATTGTTACCTGCATTGTAAAACTATATTCTTATGTTTTTTTTATTATCGTGTTAACTCTGGTAAATGGTTTATTCAGAATGTATGCATTTGAAGTCTGTGGGGTAAATTTAAACAGTACAAAATATTTATTGAAAAGTAGAAATATTTTTCATAGAGTGCAGTTTTCATATAAAAAACAGAATTCAACATTCCTTTAAAACAATAATGCAATTCAACAAATTTGAAAAAACAAACAGTAAGTGTATTTCTGCTTCAGTATGAAAAAAAAGAATGCCAGGTAGACAGTAGTTTTTGTAAATCACCCATAAAAACAAAAAGTGCAAGATTATTTCACAATACTGCAACATCACAACTAAAACATGAAATGGAAGTATAATCAATGTAGACACTCAGAGATGGTAACCTGGTGCTGTTTAGATGCCTCGTTTTTTTTAAGTCCTTTGAATAAACAATGTTTCATGACTTTGATCTTTTTACTTGAAATATTTGGTTTCTTAGGCTTTATTACAATCTTTTAAACTGTAGTGTAAATATAAATGATCAAATTCTTAAAATGCACATTATCAGAGAACATAGTTTCTTGTTTGAAAAAAATACCCATTACATATTTTAGATGTGTTTAATAAGTGTATAAATAACAACAGTATTATAGTTTGGTAGAATTTTCAGATTCTTTGCTCATTATATCAGTGGCTGTAAATCCTTTGTTGTCAACTCCCATGGGAAGGTCTGTTGGAGCTTTTTCCATCTCTCCAGATTCCTGCAGTAGGTTAATAACAGAATGAAAGATTAGGAAGACATACTTGTTTTCTTTGTGTTACCTATTATCTAACAACATGGCAGGGTCAGCAATTTACCTTTGAATTACTGCAGCCACGGAAGCATATCAAGTCACTTCTCCTTACAAAGAGATCAGAGTTCATCTTCTCTTGCCTGCATCCACCTGTAAAATACAAAAATATCTCATTGTTCCTCTGTTGATTAACCAGTAAAATTAAACATTAATGATAATTCTTTCTCTCCGTTTCAAGCAGAGTCTCAGAAGTGAAATTTTACCTGTGATTATGCTCACGAGTAGGCCAGTCCCCACTGTGGTCAGCACACCAAAAAGAGAAAAGTAGACGTAGGACAGAGAGTACCAGGTGTCTGCTAATTGAGGCCTAAACCTGACAAGAAGGGAATAGATTTAGTATTCTTGCTTGTCAACAAAATTCACTGAAAATTATTAATCAGACTGAAAGGATACAACAGTAACATGTCTAAAAGCTTTGGTAATGACCCAACTTTTAATGCACTTTACAATAATATAAAACCTAATTTAACATAAAAATCTTTAAAAAAATACACTTCTTTCATAATTCTCTGTTTTATTTATAACCTTCTATACATCGGTCAAGGAACTTGTGTGCTCACAGGTGAGCTAAACACTCAACTTTGCAGCACTAAATAGTGTCGAGTTAAAATTAATGTAATGAGAGCAGGAAACATGGGCAAGCATAGGAAGGAAGTTTGGCAAGAGCCAAAATGGCCAGTATGAAACGAGTGAATGGCTAGGGTGCACTGGTTCTTTGCCAACCATGTTGTTTGATTCATTAGCTGAGCTACTGCAGTCTAAACTGCTGAATAAATTATTCTATAAAAAGATTATGATGATTAAAAGAGTACAAAGCACTGCTGCCTGTTAAGTATGTATAGTAAGTATAACCACTCAGACTCTTGTTTTCTCTCATAGGTAATAAAATATACATTAAAAAATTAAATCTTTAGAAAAATGTAGAAAAGCATTTTAGTACTTGTGTCAAAACTTTACAAATAATTTTCTCTGTTTTTATGTAAAATGACTAACTCTGGTTGTTTGGTTGAAGTTGCTGGGCTGGTCCATGGCGTTGCTGTTGTGTTGTTTAGGTCCATTGTGTTGTTGCAGCCTACAGTGGTGACAGGAAGGGGAAGTGTCTTGTCAGGTGTTGGTGGGTAAAGCTGAGCTCCTATCCCCACCCACAGAGTCAACGCCAGTCCAACGATCAGCCCACTCAGTGCTCCCTGAAAGGTAAATATGACTTCAGTCAACTTCTATCCCATAGTGTCACATACCTCTTTCTTCAGCGAATGCTCAGTAGCCCAATGGTTCAGTTGTGCAATAAAGCATTCCAGTTATAATAAAAAAAAAACTCACTGTTGGATTTGTTGTGCGGAAAAGCATGCCTAATAGATATAGGCCAAGAAGAGGTCCGCTGATCATACCAAATATGGACAGAGCTGCCTGAACATAGAAGGAAGAAAAATCAACTGGTAGCTCTTAAGATTTAGCACTTGGTGGTGCTGTTGAGCTAAAAACAACTGCAGCAAATGGTTTATGTTGAAGGAGATTTATACCTGCAGAACACTTCCCATTGCTGAAGCAACTCCAGCCATTCCAATACATAGTCCTCCAAAGAACACACCTGTGTGTTGGTAGAAAACAATCATTTTTACATATTTAGTTATAATGTTCTTAGCATTGGCAAATATATGTCCTGCAATCAACAAAAAAGGGGAGGGGTGTGCTTAATTATAGACTAGGTTCTTAGAATCTCTCTTTTTTTATTTTCAAGCTGTAATGAAAACTAAATAATCAAATGTTGGAAACAGGTTTATTTTAGAGTGCATCAGTCTTTTAGTAGAAGCATTTTTTTCTGAATTAGGTCAGGTGTGAGGAATTTTTTTCAGAGCCCAACCCTTCATTTAGGTTGCAAAATGACTTCTCAGAACCAAATTACTCTTTCATGCATCTCTCAGTAAAGCTGTCACGTTGCTCTGCAAGTGAGAGGAATTTAAACCTTCTTCTGCAAATTCACTCCTTAAAAAATATGCCACATTGGCTCCTTCTTCACAGTTGTTAGGCAGGAGTCATTTATTTGTTACCCTACAGTACATTGAACTGGAAGTTCAGATACTTTTTATCTACCAAGAAAACAACCATTAAGATAAGATACTGGTAACTGGTTATTTTTCTGGTCTCTCAAAGGTCAACATTATACTTGGTTGATGTATGTGTGAATATAAAATATGAATCTTTACAACTCACTCAGGCCCATGTTCATCCAGGTCACTTGTTTCTGTGTGAGATCTTTCTTAATTGGAAAAATGAAGTCTTCCACAGTGACAGCGACAAGAGCATTAATGCTGGAGGACACTGTGCTGAAAAATGTTTAAAGGTAAAAGTTAAGAAAAGTAAATCAGAAAAGGATTAGTGCAAACAACTGCATACATAAGCATAGGATGATGTGTGTGACTCCTAGCTAACCTAGGTTATCTGTTGTCGAGACAAAGCCGTGTCTTAAAATTATTCTGTAGTTAAAAATTAAACTTTATCAGTAGGAAACATTTACTTATGACGGAATTACTAGAACTATGTGTTTTTTCTTTTTCCTGCTTTTTCCTGTTTCAAGGCTTACCTTAGAGTACCGCTGTAAGCTGCAGCCACAAACAGGCCAGGAATTCCAGGATAGACAGCCAGAATATCCATCACAAGGTATGGCAGCAGCTGGTTCACAAGTACAAGCCAACTGTTCTGTCAACCTCAGGGTTTTCATACTCAACTAAAAGTCATATTGTACATGTGATGGACAGTAACATAAAAAAATACTATTAGTCACCTGGTCCGAAGTTTTTACATCACCATTTGAAAGTGGGTCACAGTTTTTGTAAATGGAGTACATAGTGAGACCAGAGAACACAGCGAGACTCACTGTTGTCCACAAACCAACCATGTTAACATACAGAGCCCTGCAGGATCAAATACGACTTGTTAGAACCTGAACTGGTGCTCACTGCCAGAGGATCAAATGAATTTCATTATGGTTATGCTCACATCTTGGCGTGTCCCAAGGTTTTGCAAGAGATGTAGCGCTGCACCTGGGACTGGTTGATTGAGTAGATAGACACCCACATTATGCTGCCGCCAACCACTATGGTCCAGAAAGTATGTCGCTTGAGAGGATCTGGATCAAAGCTGAAAAAAGATCAACAGTGAAAGAGAGAGAACAAGTTTAGAACATGCCCAGACAAGCATTGCCTTTCTTTTCTTCCAGGTGTTTCCTTTTTTGGATATATTTTGTGGGATATGCAGGGTGTCTATCTAAACATTCAAGGATTGGAGTTTTCTATAGTTTCTTGTCCTCTGCCTTGGAAAGTGTGAAGTCTTTGATGTAAGTTTCAACAATATTTAATGCTGTGCACGTACTCAAAGGCCTTAAGTCGGCCTCCTTCGCGAGCATCTTCCCAGATTCTCGTCAGGCCGCCTTGTAGCACAGCTCCTCTTGCTATAACAGCTACAAATCCTGCCAGCATGATCACCATCTGCATCACATCTGTCCAGATAACTGCTTTCAGGCCACCCTGGTACAGAAATCATAAAATGATGCTAATTCATGTCATCCCTCACATTTCAGTTCTTGATCAATGTTTTACCACACTAATAATAGATACCAGTCATATTACAACTTCCAATATGATATGACAACCTCAAAGTTCAAATGTGATCTTTTTTAATGCTAACAGCACAGCTGTTAGATCTACATTGGAGATAACTGGGAGTTAAAGATTGTTTTGCATTAAATTAGGTTTGTACAATTCCTAGTTATTTTGAAATAATATTTAAAGGAATACGAACCAAAGTACAGTAGATGATGCATACTACCCCTGTTGCCACCAGCACTCCCCAGAGATCCAGCCCTGTGACTATACAATCAGGGAAAATATACTATTGTAAACAAATATCCATTCTATGTAACTTTCCTCCATCTTCCTGGGGTTTTTGGTTTTTATATATTTAACATTTCACATAAATTTATTACAGCAAGAATCAGTGTGTGAAGATCGGAGAGAAAGTTGTGTTAAGACTTACTTTGGTTTAGTGCAAGAGCTGGAGCATAAATGACTAAACCTGTGTAAAGAGCCTGAAAAACAGCACCATCAACAAATTAGCTACATGCAGAGAATGGTTGTATTACCATATTCACATCGTCATGGTACACATATCTACAATCAATATTACATGATGTCAAAAGAGAAGAGAGCAGATGCTATCTGTAGTTTTATCTGTGCATCATAGAGGCTTCGTTTTTCTTTTTTTTTATTATTATCATCTTATTTTAAAAAAGCCTAATCTTTATGATTGGTCTGAATGCTTATCTTATTTTAATTAAGGATGCATGCTTTACCGTTTGCACAATGTACATAGTTGTTCCAATCACTCGGATTACTCGGTTAAATCGCAGCTCCAGGTACTAGAAATGAAAAGATAAGCAAAGAATTAAGCCTCATTTCAAATGTTAGCCAAACATTTCAGGGTGCAAGAAAACCTATGCTTTTATCATTTTACTTTCCAGTTTTTATCTAAATGAGCCATCTATTAGTTGATTTTTTTATTATTTGTCTGTGATTTTTTTGTAAGATACTTTAACATTTAACTTGTCTGTTTTCTCTTAATATTATATTCTTATTAATGCAATCATTTTTGAGTCAAGATTTATCATAAAAACACGTCTGTTATGTCCTACTCATCATTTCTTATGCTTTCTTAAACTGCATCTTAATCCCCATAACCTGAACATCTGTTCCAACTAAATTGTTTTTGTATCTATTAAGATAAAATATGGCAGTATGACGGATTATATAAATTCACGAATTATGAAATTAGTGTCTTAAGGATAAGTATTATTAAATAAATCAGCCAAAAGATGATGCATTTGTCGGATCTTCCTTAGTCTCTTTCTTGTCATTTCTTATGGTCAATTGTCTTCAT
>JAUZNJ010098274.1:0-21534 GCA_034780135.1 Jordanella pulchra
ACCTGAGCCACTCTAACTATCAGCTTTATCAAAGAGGAAGGTTTGAAGCCTTAAAGTAGACAGGGTGTCTGCCTCAGACAGAGAGACTGAATCTATAAATGCCTTTAATGTTGTTTAAGTTAATCACATCATAATTCATTTATCGATAATTTACTTAATTTGGCTTTTCAATGCTAGAATTAGTTTGCTTCAGTCTAATACTTCAATCACACTGAATCCAGTTCAGTTCAGCTAAATCCAGTCCAACAGTCCATCATGTAAAACAAACCAATCTAGATTGTAACTGTAATATTATTAAAATGAGAGTATTTTAAAATAATAATCTGCCTTCAGTGTGGAAAGACACCTGTTAAAAAAACCCCGGATGAAGAAAAACCTAAAGATAATAAAACCCTTTCAGTTTTCCTCGGCATATAAATATCTAAAAGTTTCTGTGCAGCATCTGCAGCCAAACAAATGAAGTGGAGCAAATGAAAACAGTTTCCAGAGGGTAGCCCTGCAGATAAAGGCGTCTCCTGGAAGCAGCTAATAAACCCTCCAGTCATAACTCAGGCTTCATCCTAAAGGCCTTTTATGTTACCAGATTACTGTTTCTCCTGCCTGTGAGGCTGAATCTGGCTACAGAACAACAAATATGATGTTTAATCAACTCGACAGTAAATATTTGTTAAAGGCAGACACCATCCTGCAGGGTTTTCAGGTAACATCCTACTGTGGGAGAGGATGCGTAGCGACGGAGGATTCAGTGAATGGACACCATGCCTGCAGAGCAGAACGTGTGGGCGCATCGCCGAGCCGTGAAGCCTTTTCACTCTCCTGGCATTGATACTCTCACAGCTAATGGACTCTCCGCTCGCCTCTGAAAACACACTTCACTTTGCCATTTGCTCCTCCACTCCTTTTTCGTCTATTCTTTCATGAAAGCTGCCGTCCAATGAGGTCAAACTGAAAACCATTTCTCCTCTGAAAGAGTCAAGCTGATTAGTCAAACTGCTCGGCAGCGTTTGTCTAAACGTTTGGTCTGACGGGAAAATGGAACGAAGAAAGAAACCATCAGATTTTAAATCTTTACAAAATTATTACCTGACAGATAATAAAACTAATTCTTCATGCTTTAAAACAACATTTTAGTTCAAAAGAGTTAGGAAATAAGAGCAGCTTTAGCACTTGGAGGATTTCTATGGTCACAGATTTAGACATAATGATTATATATTATTTAAGGAAATAGAGCAGATAGATTTACTGTTTCCTTTTCTACCAAACTCTGATTGTATATTGACAGGACCATGTATTATCTAACAGAGGTTAATAGCTGGAAAATGTGGCTTATCTAGCTAATTTAACCAGAAGTTGTTGCTGTGCTGCAGAGTCTGAATAACAAGTCCTCTTCAAAACCAAATCAAGCCTTTTTTTGTCTGCAGTTTGTGTTTCTGCTGCAGGTTTAGTCATCATCCATATTTATACATATTTTCCACATACATATTTACCTTGAGTTCTCTGAATGAATATTTTGTGATATAAATGTGATAGTATGAAGGCAAGGGGTCAGTGCTACATAAACCTTCACGAAGCATCCTGCAGTCTTTAGGATCTTATTGAAATCAGTTTAAATTCAAGGATATAAGTCAAAGTTTAGTGTTGTTGAATTTGTGACATTTTTTAAAGGTATCAATAGTTATTTGTAACAATTTACTTTATTAGAGAAATAAATATTTTTAATATATATATATAACAAAACAGTAAAAATGCTGTAAGCTGTTTATTTTCAAAAAATTTTGATCAAATATTTTCACACGAATGTCACCATGTTGTTTACATCCCAATGCATCCTGGTTAAATGACACATGCTAGGTCCTGTAGCGCTAGCTCCTTCCCACCAAAACAGAACATAGAAATTGATGAGAATGTAGAAATCAGTAGGTAATAAATATGAGGTTGACAAGACACTGGGAAAGGAGAGAGCTGACTGAAGAAGCTGCTGCTAGCAGATTCTAACCCTGATGGAGGCTAAGCTACAAAGATCTCCAGTTTCTAACGGAGGCTGTTAGCGGTTAGCATCAGGACCAAAGCATTTTCTCAGATATATCAGAAGGAGGATTTACAACGAGTGAAAGAGGATTTACTGTCACTTTAAAAAGTCCTTCATTATCTTCCCATTTAATTTTCTTTTCGGCTTAGCTTCTGCAAAGATTAGCTATTAGCTCTAGCTAATATAGTAAAGAGTAGATCGATCACATTTTTTGTTTCAACAGATGTCTCATGTGTAACGGCTCAGGAAAACTTTGAGGCAGTGACTCAGTGTGACATCGTCTACATTTACAATCAGACGCAATTCGATAAAAAACAGCTCCGCTAACGTTAGCCTTCCTGTGTTTACTCTGTAGGTTCCAGTCAAGCAGGACAAAACCGCGTAATCTACCCATCATGCATTGCAAAGGTGAAAATGGCAACCTCCATGGGGGAAAAATTAACAAAAAATACATTTATGAAATGAATATGAGTTTGTATGTATCATAAACATCATTTTTTTAAGTAATTAGAAAATTTACAACAGGCCAACACGTTCATTTAGTGTGAAAATACTTCAGTCAAAGCAAGGCCTCTTCAGCTGATATAGACATGTAACCATAAAGTCTAATGTCAGCAATAATTAAAGATCATCTACAGAATGATCTCAGTGTTTCCTTTTAAAACTGGTGCTTATTTTAGTCCAGTGCGCTGCGCCTGAGGGACAGAGCTTGATAGATGGAGAAACATCCGTTTCTCAGGAGATTCCTCCCACAGAAGTAACCACATATTCATCAGCCCACAGATCCATCTCTAAACAAGAAGATTAACAGTCTACGCTGCTCTACGGATTGATGTGACAATAGCATGTTTTAGAAATAAAACCTTAATTTCTGGGTTTCCTGTACTGAATTTTCTAGTGTTCCACCTGAAAACATCATGGTGTTCATAGAAAGCTAAAAAGAGTTGTTAAAAAATAAAGGAAAGAATATTTTGTCTCAAGGTCAGTCGCTCATTCTGAAAAAAAGAAAACATCTGAAGCTTCGGCTTTCTCTGAAATTCACCAGGGACTCTCCTCCTGCTCCCTGCCTGTCTGATTTACATTTTTCCAACCAATAACTTCCTGTCAATCACAGGCATGTGCAGCCGGAGAAAAACGCCTTCCAGCAGGACCCAGATGAGATAAATTAACAGCAAAGAAACAATGGAAATATCAACCAAGATCACCAACAATGAATGGAGGCAGGGAAAAACTCTCAGGGATTAACACAACCTTCAACACAGCCAATTAACTCTGCTTATTTTGGATGAAATTAAGACCACTTATCGCACAAATAGTATAATTCTTTTTAAATGTCACACAAAAACTTAAACCTCATTATAAGGAAGTTTCTCCGCTTATGACCTTAAATAAAGGAAATTAAAAGGAGACCAGCATGAATCCTAACACTTCTAGGCATGAAGAAAGGAAAACAGAAAATATGGCAAAAAAACAACAAATGTATAAACAACCACAGCAATGTACACTGCGTATACATTGGATTTATCACACAAAATGTATTTAAGGGAAACTGCAGCACTAAATACAGCATGGATGTATGTATTGAGCAGCTGTAACCCCCTGAATGTGTGTTTAATGTTCATTAGCAAGCGTGAGGAGCCACAGACCTGCCCCCCAAGACCTGAAGCAGACCCAGAGGAGACCCAACACCCAACGGTTCCCCAGAGTTTGAGAGCCACTGCAGAAGCCCCAAGGACCCAGAGCAGGTCCAGCCATGGACCCAGAAACCTGAGATCAAAGGCCACACCACCCTCAGCAGAGGCCAACAGAGCCAGGGGCCCAGGCCCCCATCTAACAGCTCCTGAGAGCGATCTGGCACACGCAGATACCCAGATACAGAGAAACAACTACAGCCAGCAGGGAGAGCAGCAGGGGGAAATAAGCCCCAGATCTGGTGGGGGGCCTGATCCAGAAGTTACCCCTCATCCACCCCCACTGAGGGGCACAGCCCAACGAGCATGCACAATAAAAACCAGACAAAAACATGGAGGTCAGACCAAAACCACTCCTGGAGATTTTAAACAGTTTCAGTATTCTTTTTTTACTAGTTCTATTCTACAATGTGTTTGCAGACTAACAGCAGACAAGTCAAATGTCTTGCTTGTTTTGATGGATTAAAATGTAATCTTTAGGCTTTGATTGCTTATTTAATGCAGCACAGAAATGTACTTAAAACACACAAGCGTAGAAGAATACAAGCCTAAATACATACATATAACATTTGTGAAGTTATTAATGTAGCGAGGTCTTTAGGTAAATATAATCCACATTGTGTGTTGAGTGAATTGTTTTGTAAATGTTGTGATTGTTCAGTTTCGTGATGGTTTGATGAGAACAAGGAGGTGGTCCCTTCATTCTGGGATGGAGACAGGCAGACCACCAGCCGGGAACGCCCAAACCAGAACGAGCCCGTCTAGACCCGGACACCCGCCTCCTCCGAACCCCAAACCAATTGGACCGCCAAGAAAAAAGAAAAACTCCACATGTTTCAAATGGACCAGTCAGCTAGAACTGTCCCAAGATAAAAAAGGCATAAAGTCATGAATCCAGATCTAAGCTCGCTGGACCCCCGAGCCCCCATGAATCCCAACATATGAATCCCCTCACAGGGGCCCCATAGTCACGATACAAAGACCAAACTCAACGATACCATCCAGGAAGATACCTATGACAGCATTTGTGAAATTACTGTAAATTGCATTAAAGTAGCTTTTCTGGGTCGGTTCAGCTGAAGGGAGGTAAACTTTACAGGAGACTAACCTGTGGGGTCGGCGCCATGTTTCATTCACTTTATTTATAGAGCACCAATTCACAAGGATTTTTACAGAGATAATTCAATCAGATCACACAGAGAGATTATGTATTAGATTGAACAATAATGCAATATAACATTTAAAACTAAAATTTAGGAAAAAGGAACCATATCAGGAAAAGGAAAAAGTAAACAAATAAAACTGAAAACTTAAAGAAACAATAGAACAACCTGGATGCAGCAAAGAGCGAAATATATATAATACAAAAGAATAAAAATGGTCTAAACAGGAGCTGAAAAAAAGTTTTCAGGTAATAATTTGTTTAGGTTAGATAATCGTTAACCTTATTCACATTGAGTTCAATATATTTTTATGTTCAGCACCAATTTATTCCCAATTAATCCAGACATAGTTGTGTATAAAGAAATTTAGAAGATATTATATAAATTATCTTTAAATATATATCCTTATCTTTTCTGGTAATATAATAAAACAAAAACAGCAACATTTTCTAACTCCGCTGTAAGCGCTTCTGGAGTCTAGTGATGACATCAGGCATCGTCCCTGTTTGATTGTATAATTTCTAAGAGTTGTCTTTGCAGGAATGAGTCAGACCTCAGATGGTTTGACCTCTCTTTGGAAATCCACATGGAGACATTTAGCAGCTGCAGAACTCCAGACGTGTGTTTCTAAAAGACTTCAGGCTCCCTGTTAGATAACTGTCTGACAATATTGTTTGAGAATAAAACTCGATCAGAGCTGCAGGTTTTCAGCCTCAGGAGGACTCTGGACACATATCTGAAATCCTGGCGAGGTCTGATGACCTTTGTGTGACGATAACGAGCTAAATGAAAACGTCCAGGAGCCTCCCTCAGTGAGCCAACAGGCTACGAACATGAGAAGAAGCAAGAGCTCAGCTTTATTCTGAAAGGTTTTAGTTTTCCAGCAGATGTGTGTGAAGAAACAATTTTGTTTGAGTTTGCATGTTTGTACATCTTTGTGTGTCGCTGTGTTGCCCTGCGACAGGCTGGCTATCTGTCCAGGGTGGACCCCGCCTCTCGCCCATAGAGATAGGCGCCAGACACACCCCGATCCTGACATAAGATGGATGGAAAACCTGAAGGCCGTTAACTTGAGCAGTTCCACTGACGGCATTCAGAATAACTTTTATTCTGCCATGTTTGTGGCCAAAGTGTTTCAACAGTGTCATTAGCTTTTTATGCACGTGTCTTTTAGTCCTAATATGTAAAGAAAAAGAAGAAGAATGGGAGGTTTGTGGTGCTGCTAATATGCTTGGTTGTGTTTCATCAGTGGTAATGGTCATGACAACAAAGAGCTGAAGGTAAAACCTAAACCAGGGGGTTCAAACCCGAATCCTTACCCCACACCGGAGTCAAATGGCTAAACCAGCAGCGGCGGCGTTCTGCTCATACTGGAGCCAAGGATGTTGAAGCAGAGATGCAGGTGAAAGATGCAGTCCTTGATGACTGGAGTTTAAGACGATGCATCCAGGATGTGCGTGGTCTGCAGAGATGTTTGCTGCCTTATTTCTGATCCTGGATCTGCACAAGTCCCAGATGGAGGGAAGCTCTGCTTTGACAAGCGTCTCTGCAGATCAGGTTGTTGGTTAAATTCAGTTCAGGTGACCATCTGAGAGTCAAGGCTACTTAGACAGATGAATTTGTTGTTTTTTTTCTTAATAAAACTGCAAATATTTCCACTTTCTATGTGTACTTATACAGGAGTAGAAGTGAACAGAAAAATGGGTTTATTTTTAGCTTTGCCTTTTGTTTCCAAAGGAAGCTTTACCCCTTACTGTCGCTCTGAGTTTCAGCATTTTTTTCTCTGCTTTTAACACACTTTTCTCAAGTCGTTATCAACATTAGTCACAGGAAAAACTTTGTTAGGTCCAGGAATCCTCCACTTTTAAGCTTAATGAGATGCATACATGGAATCAGCAGTGGATTAGCAAAAAGAAGAGAGAAAGGAGTAATTCTGAATGCATTTAAGTAAAGATAAAACAGAAGAAAGAAACATCAGCTAGAGGACTCCCTCAGGATGGAAACAGTAGACTGAGACAGATTATACTGCATCTGTTTGTCGACACTCACCGGTTCAATGTTTGCCAACTATAGATGAGCTCATTAGCTGAGAAATTGCATTTAAACTGCGACAAGTTCTCCTGCTACACCAAACACCATCAACGCCACCATGGGGGTCAAGTCCGAACACACCACCTGAAACCTGACAGGTTCAGGTCTGAGCAGAGAGTTTCACACAAAAATAAATCCTTTTAACGAGCATGGAGAAGCAGCTGGAAGCTGATCAGGTTTCATTAAAGTCGGTCACAATCCAGCAGAAGGAAAAGCGTTTTCTTCATTCCCTTCAGCCTGCAGGGACTGAGGTTGACAGGCGGACAGTGAAACAAAGCAGAGCCGCCGCTGTCACTCACAGGCAAATTCAAGAGCATCTAGTTGTCACGCAGATGAAAGTGTGAGCCTCTGCAGCAGCCGAATTATTTCATTCCTCTCAGCGTGGACTGAATACATTTCTTCATCATTTTAGATGTTGTTATTCCACAGCTTTGCTGCCTGAGTCTTTAAGAACGACATCAGCTCGGTTTGTCAGATGGAAATACAATCCCCTGCTGTTCCATGAGACTGAGCTATATTTTAATGAATCACTGCCTTATTTTAGCACGTTGAAATTCACATTTTCTGGGGTCTAACAAGCACACAATGCCCTTCCCACAGCTGAAGCAGTCGGTGGTACTGCTGTCTTGAAGGCCTCTACCTGGGATCTTCCTGCAGGGGGTTGCAGGATCTCTCCGTACATGTGTGGTTACCGGTTACCTGTTTCTCTTCCAACGACCACTGAAGATGGACGCCAGCTTCCCTACAACCATGAAAGGCTAAGCAAGGATAGACAACGAACCGACAGATGGATGGATAGAAGGACAGGTGGTTTTTTACTCTGTGTAAAAATATCTTCAGTAAAATCCACTGCAGCGAGCTGCTCATAGTTGCTTGTTATTTTGGTTGCAGCACATGATGGGTGAAGCTTGCTAGCAGCTAATCAGCAATATGGTGTAGCTTGAGCAGGAATTTCAAACGGGAGAACAGGACTGAGGACACTTCCATAGATGCACCTTCTGGTCAAACAATCAGACTGATGAGCTGTCAGAAAAAACAGATCCTTTACTCCTTTAGTATCTTTCCCCCGACCCGTTTACATGCAGTGCTTTTATACTTTTATGCTGCTTTTCCTTTGAGCTCTTGCCATGAATGCTGCTGTATGTTTAAACTTTCCTCTCACTGTTGTGTGAAGTTATGAGCTCTGGTTTGATTAGCAGGTACTATGGATCTAGGTTATGTTTTTCAGGAGCACAGAAAAGTCAGGGAGAAACTTTCCTTTGTAAATCCTTACTAGCATGGCTGTGTCTCATCAGCCTTTGCAACAAAGTTCTTTAAGTCAATATAAGACACTACAACAGTGGCCTGGCTTGGAGGTGTCTTGTGAAGCAGTGGGTCTCCACCCTGATCCTTAGAACCCAGTGTCCTGCATGTTTTAGATGTTTCCCTGCTTCCACACACCTGACTCAAATCACTGGTCCGTTAACAGGCTGAGGAGGCACTGCAGTCATTTGATGCAGGTGTGCTGGAGCAAAAACACCTAAAACATACAGAACAGTGGGTCCTAAGGAATAGGGCCGGGGACCCATGGTTCACAACCCACCTCCAAGTCAAGCCTTATGCATCTTCCTGCTGCCGGAAAGGGTCGGAAGAGACATGGCAGCTTCAGATCACAGGTATGGGCTATAGACCTGGTAGCTACTATAAAGCACCTTCTAGAACAGGGCTGTCAAACTGGTTCCAGAAAGGACCGTGTGGCTGCTGGTTTTCTTTCCACCCAAGCAGCAGCAACCAGACTCCATTCATCTCATCCAGTGAGTCTAGTCTTTACCTGATGACTTGATGAGATGGAGTCTAGTTGCTGCTGCTTGGGTGGATAGAAAACCAGCAGCCACACGGACCTTTCTGGAACCAGTTTGACACCCTGTTCTAGATGCATCCCTGCTTCGACATAGGATGACAACTAGATTTAAAGAACATTTGAAACCTTGGGGAGAAGATTGGAAACCTCAAGGTCTCGTATGGTCTGGACTTGTTTTCTGTAAATATCAAGGACTCACACATCTCTCTCTTTTGGGAAACTGCCTCACAATAATGTGTTTCTTGGCTCAGATATGAACCTTGTCAATCTGTATCAAGGAGAAGTGTAAGAAAATGGTCAGAGGAGGCTGAAGAAGCCCTGAAAAGTTGTGTTGAGGCTACAGACCAGAATGCACTGTGCCAGTCACATGAAGAGGGGATCAGTGAAATGACTGAGATTGTGACTAATTATATAAACCTCTGTGTACATAACACCATTCCTCCAGAACAGTGAGATGATCCCCATTAATAAAGCCTGGATTAATAATGATCTGAAGGAACAGCTAACAACAAGAAAAGAGCCTTCAGAAAGAAAGAAGGGAATTATTACAGAGTATGCAGAAGGAATTTAAGAGGCAGATGGAAAGAAGTAAAATAACAAGCTCCAGCAGAACAACATCAGAGATTCTACAGAACCTCTCCAACCATAACCGGACTTAGGTTCCAGTGATTGGATGATGTTGGTATATTCTGGAACCAAACAAGACTCAAACAGCGCTCAATGATAATAGACTTGCTGCTTTGACTTCACACATCACAAACGTCTTAGAGAAACTCCTGATGGTTCAGAAAGCACTGCGAGGATAAAATCTGATTTCTTTACAACGTTTAACATGATTCAGCCTGATTTACTATGTCAGAGAAGACTCAAGTGGAGACTTTAACAATCATCGGGTCAAAGACTACCTGAAATCAGACCCCAGTTTGTTAGACTGAAGGGTCAACTGTCTGATCATGTAGTGAGCAGCAAAGCAGCACCACAGGGGACAGCACTCTCACCATTCCTTTTTACTTTCTACACATCTTCAGTAAGTCTGGTGCAACACAGACCGCAACAGAAAATCCTTCCAACCTAAAGCTAACACATAACACAACCCGTGGAAAAAAATCAGAGCTACTACATCTAATTTCTCTTTAAAGAAAAGTGGATTTTCAACTGAATTAAAGTCTGAGAAAAGCTTCAGAGAGCTTACTGGACCACGGTCAACATTTCTGAAAGGTGTTTGTTTCTCTACCTTTAGTGTAAAACTGAATCAGTCAAACACGGTGGTGGTAGTGTGAGGGTCAGGGGCTGCAGGTCCTGGATGGCTGGCAGGAGTTAATGGAACCATACGTTCTGCTCCTTTGCTCCAAATCTGATATCAGAAGTTGGGCTTCCAAAGGCTCATGCTTTTGGTTTCTGGATGGTCTCCCCAAAGCCTGGACCCCCACACCTGGTTAATATCTGAGAACTATGCTCCACGACTGGAAAACACTCAGCCTAAACAGAAGC
The DNA here is from genome assembly GCA_034780135.1 of Jordanella pulchra. Classification (NCBI taxonomy): domain Eukaryota; kingdom Metazoa; phylum Chordata; class Actinopteri; order Cyprinodontiformes; family Cyprinodontidae; genus Jordanella; species Jordanella pulchra. The sequence goes on from JAUZNJ010098274.1 coordinate 10,306, forward strand.
CAACAGATCTTCCAAAAATGAGCGGCCCAATGCAGCCAGAACTGTACCAGAACCACAGGTAGACATGAAATACTGTGTGTATGTATAGTTATGAGATTTTCATTTTGAGAAAACTGAGCTTTGCATGTTTTTTATTGACCAGGCTGCTCTCCCAGATGTGGCTAAAGTTACTCACACATTCTGATCATCATGCAGATCATTAAGATTATTTAGAACAAAAAACAAAACCAAACTATAAAAACCACAAAAACAAAACAGGATATGAGTTTCCATCAGGGCATCAGCATCTACTAGGTTCCAGCCCTGTTAATTATAAGGTTGCATATCAGTTTTCAGTAAAAAGGGCATCAGTTGGTTTAATCAAACAGCTGCAAATGCAACAAGTAAAACTAATCACTCTTTCTTAATTAAACACATAGAGAAGAATGATGTACATGTATGTAATTAAAGGTAATAACTGTTGTAATGTATCCACAATATGCATACCTAGATGTTTCATTTTCTGTAATCTGGACTGTAAAACAAGATGAAAAAGGTGAGCATGAAGCCTGCAGCGTCCACAGGTTAAACGATTCCTGGTGATGAGAGCTTTCAGTGTTTGATGACGTAAAAGCTGCTGCAGTCCAGCCATAAACAGACTCAACATGATGACAGGGAAGCATTTTCAGACCAGTGAACGGGAATCCTTCAGATCAACAAATAAACAAAGCAGCCTCCCTCCTGTCAGCTGCAGGGACGCCTCAGACCTCCTGGACATCCTCCTCCTTTGTCTCCTCCAACCTGCGTCCTCTGCTGTCAAATCAAATTCTTCGCTCTCCATCATACATCTCTTTTTTCCTCACCTCACCTCTCCACCCATCCCTCCATCTTCCTCCATCTTCTCTCTCTGGATGACTTATTCCAGGCTCCAAAGAATGATTACAGAAGCCCAGGCTGTCAGCCTCTACCTTTAATATAAAATGGGGCTGACATGAAAACCTGAACTGATTAACCATCGTGGGTCTTTTCCCACATGGGAACAGCAAACAACGCCTGCAGAGACAATGATTTCTGCAGAAGAGGTTTGTTATAGTTTATTTGGAGCTGTTGTCCTTCTGGTTCAGTGTAAAGGAGAAACAGAGCTTCTCTAATAAGCAGAATGAGGAGGAGGCTGGAGAAGGAGGACATCCACCCTTCTCTTTATCTCACCTCATCCAGAGGAAAATCATTAGTTTAACAATGAGAAAAGGAAGCCGGTGTTTGTTCCTCTGCGGCCTTCACCCCGCAGCTCTCAGTTAGTTATTATTATTATTTATTCCCCTCCTAAAACCCTCCCTGCTCTTCCATCCAGAGCTCCGGACCATTCCTACCTTCTCGGCTCCTCTGTGTTTCTTGGCCGCTGGAGGCTCGTCGTGCAGCCGCCTGACAACAATAGCTCCTCCGCCGTTCTTTACTCCACAGTCCGGAGCCGGTTTACCGGAGGCGCCGGGGATGTTGGTGCTTTCCCCCGCGGGGAGCCGGAGCTCCGGCGCGGGGCCGAGGCAGTGTCCGGGGCCCAGGTGATGCTCGGGCAGGAAGACGGATGGCGGAGGAGACGGGCCATCATCGCCGGGCTTCTCCTTCCTGACCCGGCCGGGGGGAGCGGGCGCGTCCCGGTCTCTCTTCCAGCCCCGGATCAGGTTCTTGCCCTTCCTCTCCTCCTTGGCTTTGGCCGCAGGAGGGGCGGCCGCGCTGGGCTCTGGGACCCCGCTGCTACTGGTAATGTTTCCGTCCGCATCCCTACCGGCCGCTGAAAGCATCTCCACGCCTTCTGCTCCTCCGACGCTGCGTCCTTGAGGCTGCAGCCGCCGATGAACACCGACCCCCGGACCCGCCTCCGCTGCAGCAGCCGCCGGATGATCCGCCGCCCCCTCCGGGTCCTCTCTTCCGTCCTGGCCGCCTCGGCTGCGTTTGAGCGCGGATCTCCTCGGCTCCGACCCGCCGCCTGGTCCCCGGGTCTGGAGCGAGGACAGGGCCGCGTGTCTGTGGGCTGAGGAGGAGGAGATGGAGGAGGAAGAGGAGGAGTGGTTGTGTGACAGCTCCCTGCAGTCTGTCAGCAGCTCTCCATCCTCCTCAGCTCTCAGGAAACGTTTCATCGCCTCCTCTCCTTGTCTCCTTTGTTGATCTCCACGATCATCAGCATTCAGGTCATCGTCGGAGCGCCTGCAGCCGCAGTGAAGCTCAGAGGTGGAGGAGCCTCTGCTGGAGCATCAGGCCGAGGAAACCTCTGACTGACAACAATTACCTCTACAGTCCATGAGAAGACACAGAAAACATCCAAAATTAGAGATTTGGGTGAAAACAAACAATTAAACGTTTTTATTTTTGTTCTTTAGTATAAATATGGCAGCAGTATCCTAATAAAAAGGAATCAAGTTTTTAATAATGAATTTCTGGGTTTTAAGATAAACCCATGTTTTTTTCTATTTGACCTGGACAGTAACGTCACAAGGGGGCGCTGTTTTCCGGTAGAACTCATCTTTATCAGAAGATGACAGAATGTCTACATTTAATCACTCTCTTTTATAATTAAACCCACAAGGTGGCGCTATGTAACCCGGCTGTTATTATCTCCTCTGTACACTTTAAATCAACCGTAGAAATAGTCCCAATACTCACACATGGAAGAAGTGACCTGAAGGGTTCGAGAGCTCAGGTCACAAACCTGCAAAATCTGCACAATTGTTCTTAAAATCAAAGTGTAAAGAGTTTCTCCCAGATTTCAAACCTTTTCTGTGAACTCTAAAGACAACAGCAACGACTCCAGAGTTGTTGCAAATGTTTGTTCTGCAACTGGAAGGATGCGGGTTTGAATCCTGGCTCAGTCATTGAGTCTTTTTAATCCACATGATCCACCTGTGGTGGTCAGAGGGCTTCTTGGTGCCTGAACACGTCGACCTCCCTTCAGTCAGTGTGCCCCAGGGCAGCCATGGCTACAGTAGCTCATTACAGGTAAGGATTTTAGAATAATTCAACAAGTGAGCAGTGTTGATGTTTGACACTCAGCACTAGTGATGGATAAATACACCCCCGATGAATCAAGAGTTCAATTACAGCTATTCAGAGTCTTTTTTTTCAACTCTGGCGCAAGAATCAAACTCGATCTATTGTGAACCATATGGACACTTTAAGTGTTGAAGTTAACTCCCTGGAAAGCGAGTTCAAACTCCCTAAAGATCTGCAGGATCTACTGCTGCGATGATGAGGCTCCTCACATCTGAGAGACAAAGTGCTGCCATTCAACACATCCAGGCCCCAAAGTATCTGACATGATCATTATCCAGAGAGAATAGATGTTAAAGATATTTGAACTAGTAAATGAAAATAAGAAAAATATTTCTTAAATAAGTATATTTGCTCTACATGTGAAATAAAATTTTAGGTGCAAACATCGGATCCAGTTGGCAAATCATTTTTCTAACCAGAACAAATAAACTTGTTTGAAGAAAATTGCTCTAACTGTTAGTTCCCTTTTTCCGGTGCTCCTGTCTCAGCTCGGTCCGACCATCAGTCACCTTCACTGGATGCACACTTTAGATCCACCCTACTAAACAGCTTAGTGACAGGGAGGCCTCCCTTCACACACAGTTTATGGTGAAAACGTGACCAACATCCCATATGACCCAGTGAGTCTGTCTGAGGGCAAAGATCTGGTCCAAGGTTCCCCCACTGGGCCTAAAGCCTCGTCGTTCCTCTTAAATCCAAGCTTCCACCATAAGTCCGAGCTTCTGCTCCTTCCACCGTATTTTGTCGTCGGGTTTTTCTTATAAAGTCTGAGTGATTGGTCTAAATCTTGTTCTGATTTCTCAGACACTGACGGCGTCAGGCAGTCAGAAACAGACGGTCTGCGAGCAGCAATCAGTTATTAAACCAAACAAACAGAGCCACAGATAGTAGACGGGACACGTTTCAGGGGTCGGGGCGGAGGGTCGTGTTTATCTCAGACCAAACCAACACGGTTTGCTGGAACACAGAGTTTCAAACGTGTTGTGATGCAACAGCAGCTCAGTTTATCTGAAGGAGGTTTACTGTCCTGATCAAACATTTCTGCAGCGACACAAACGCCGTGTTCATACGACTTTATGTTCGTCCTGCTGTGCAGGAAATTTGCTGTTTGCTAGGAGCTTTATGAGCATAGAAAGGTACTTTGATGTCAGCAGTCACCTCATCAGAGCAGGAGAAGCTGGGAGAGAGAAGAGCTGGAGTCTTCCTATCAACAGACTGATCACTAAAACAGCAGCAGGTGTAGAAAGTCGTCGTTTTCTGTTCAGAGCAAAGAAAAGCTTCCAGAAAAGATGGCTTTGCATTAAAATAGAGGAAACTGCTGCTGTAGGAGCAGTTTTATACTTTAACTGCAGCCAAACTCTATTCAAGGAGTAAAAGGAATTTCTCCACATGAATTCGCCTTTAAATCAATCGAGTTATAATTAATTGACTCTCTGGCTGAGTTAATATCCAAATATCTGCTGTTGGAGGTCAGAGGAACCGGTGGCTCCGTTTCTAAGGCAGCCTTACAGTCAGTGAGCCCCATGATGGTCAATAATAACAATAATAATCCTTTTATTAAGAGGGAAATATGTTTCCCCCAGAAAGCATCTGACTTATTAACAGACAGATGTTAGTTTAATCCAAACTATCAGGAAGTAAGAGTCAAACTCTTCTCTAATGATCAATATTTGCACCAGATCTGGAGAAAAATAAGCTTCTGTTTTTGTTTGTTTTTTATTTGCTTCAACAGTGATAAATGATTTAACTTGATGGGGATTAAAATAATAAAACAGATGGATTGTGAACCTCAGGTTTTAAATGTCTTCAGTCACATAATAGACGGCAGTGTGGCTGTGATGTAAACATAAATAACCAGAATGGTTGAAATATCTGATGGTCAATCATCACAAAGGAGAATTTCAAACAGATAAGAGAAAACAGAGAGTGAAGAGAAAGTCTGTGATAAAAGTCTTCTGTTAAGTTTGTCCTTTTACTGTTTGTTTATGTTTGGGAGCAGAACTTTGGTCTCTGTGTTTAAAGTGCTTTATAAATAAAGTTGGATTGAATAGAAAGTAACTGTTCTCTGTTAACAGGAAACAAAACCAGGCTCAGGGTGAGAGGAAGAAAAAAAGACAAACCTAGAAGCACAGGATCTGGTTTACTTTCAGCGGGGCAGAAAACAGCCGGGCCCCGTTTCTGAAGGGGCCCCTAACTCACTCTGAGTAACCGCTTCAGCTCAGTGACATTCAGGATTTAAACAGGTGAAACATATCAGCTAAATGTCTCTGAGGAGCCACAGAGGCGAGATCATTAAAATGCTGCTGCTCTTTACTCTCCGTCTTTGAATAAATAACATGATTATTCAGATTTAGCTCCAAATAAGCAATAAATCAAACAAAGAAAAACATGCTATTAGACCCTCCTGTTCAGACTAGATCTATGGTGATGCTGTTGTCCTGCAGATGGATGCCTCTGCCTCCATCAGATACGCTGACGGTTATATTAAATAAATATACGTTAAATATGTGCTGGTGTTTTGCATCTGCTGTGGGTCGTTTTATTGCAGACATTGCACAGAAAATAGGTCATTTACTGGAAATGAGGATAAAATGTGATTTATTGAGATAGCTGTGGATAGGAAAACATACCAGAAACAATTAGGGACAAATATGTTTTCATTTCAGATACTTCCTGTGCAATATAGGCAAAGGGGAAGATTTTAACCTCGCTTCACATGTGGAATAAAGTTTTGTTGTTCCTGTAATCTGAGCAGCTGAACCAAATGTTTCTGTATCTCCAAGCTGCACATTTTACCAAAAGACAAAGGTTTACAATCCAAACACTGCAGGTTAAATGTTACTGATCAAAGGTTTGAATCCACACACACACTCTTACACACCACCCAGTCCTGCCTTCTGATTGGCTGGCACATGTGAGGTGAAGGGGGGGGGTGAAGGAGCTACAGGCTGGGCTCACCTTACAGTTCGACTGCAGGAACGGAGCGAGAAGGAGCTGAGCTTCTTCAGGAGGTGATGACAGAACAGTGTGTGGATCAGCAGGCGTCTCAGGAGGACGTCAGGAGGACTGGAGCTGCAGAGCATGAAGATTATCAGTGAGTCTCAGAGTAAAACACCGTCTGCTGTGGACTGCAGGGCAGTGGGTTGGACAAGCTGGAGGTAAAGGGTTAACATGGCTCTGCAACAATACAGTCTGGAGATCCTTAAAGGTTTTCTGCAACCATAGTGGAAGTTTAGAGGTGGCAGAGTAAAATATTATCTGTTTGATAATTATCACCTGTTCCAGACACTGATACCGGTGCAGCAGGACAGGCGTTTTATAAACGAGTAAAGAAAAACTGGGATAAGATTATTTATTACAAACTTTGCAGCATCAGTTCTGTGCAGAAAGATCTCATCGTTGACATATCTGTGCTGCTGCCAGATGCATCATTTCATGCTGCATTTACATGGAGTTTATTCACAATAACAACAGTCCGGTCGTATAGATGGATGCAAAGTCTGATGCGTACATTCAGACTTTGTCCCAGATTTTAAAAAAGCTGACAAGCTAAAGCTTTTTATACAATTCAGTGAAAAGATTTTCTACGTAAATAAACTCTGCAATCACTCCTGAACAACCAGGAAGCAGAGGAAAGGAGGATTACAGTCGCCTTCAGTTCAGACAGAATACTGATGCAGAGATAGTACGGGGCGAGAGTAGAAAGAAAACCTCCTTTTTAGCAGGAAAATCTCAGTAGAAGTTGGCTTTAGAATTACCAACCCATTTTACTATTAGTGCATAAAACGATCAGCTACCATCATGTCACTAAAGTCCTTTCATCCGTCCATGTGAAGCTGTGAAAGTCAATAAAATCTAACGATCAGACGGCTATCAAACAAGAGCAGATGTACTAATGCCTTGATAGAAATCTCTTCCTCAAAAACATGCAGCCCTCATTGCTTTGCATCCAAACCATCCCTGCATGCAGCCAAAAAGCTGCAGCTCAAAGAATAAACCTCTGGATCCTGTATGTGAACACAACTTCAAGCACTGGGAGGCGAAGAGTTTGGAGCAGCGATGAAGCAAAGAAGCCATTTCTGTCGGAGAGAATCAGACCGAGAGTCTGCAGTGAACACAGAGCAGAAGGCTGATGCTGACTGATTTCCTCTCATGAAAGGAGGTAGCTGGTCTGAGTCCCGTTTGGTAACAATAGTCAAGGATCATCCTGTCCATGTGGCTCCTCCCTGTTCCACCCACCTATGGAAAAAAGACGGGGGGGTAATCATCCTCCTGGAGGAACTCCTTCCAGTGATCCGGGTGATGAGTTGTGGACTTTCCAGCTAAAATGAAGCATCTTATTACAGGGCTAAAGGCTCAAAGATCAGAACACTAATATCTGTGGTCAGGAATCTCTGCAGATCAGAACCAGAACAGGTGGAGAACCTGAAGAACCGTGATCAACTCCAGGCTCCAACAAGACAGGAAGGAGTCGTCATTGTCCAGTCAGTCAAACCCAGCAAGATCCAGGAGAAGCTTCAACACCAGACGGATTCATATTATACGATTATAAAAGATTTTAGTTAGGAAGCGTTAGGAAACAGAAATGGTAAAACTTTCAGCCGAGACTTGATACGGACTTAAAATGAAAAGTGTATCTTTAAAATAATTTAGCACAGATGCTGAGTTCTCATGTTCCAGCCATTAGACAGTGTCAGGGTGGAGAGTGAATTATTCATTCAGCTGTATACTGATCGGCTGGAGGTAAACCTGGGGCCGCGCCTCAAATCCCTCAGAACAAGCATCTAAGGTTTGAAAGGGATGTGATCAAATAAAACCAGTTTGATGGCTGAGTTAAAATGTTCGACAACAAAGATTATACTGAGGAAAACCTTTATTTGTTATTTATTTAGAATCCAAATGTATTTCGTACGGGTCGTTTGGGCTGATTTCTGCAGGTCAACCGTCTTATTGTCCTGATTTATAGCTCTGATTTCGAAGATGTGACAGAGGAGCATCAGAAGATTGACAAGATGGTCGTCGAATCTCTTCAGGCTGCAGATCAGGACCAACAGCAGCCGTCAGGCAAAACGAAGCCGGCGTTGGTCAGGTACTCGACCACATTCAAAGCTCCGCTATGTCACAACATACTGTGAACTCTACTGTGAACCTGGAAAAAAATAGAAACTCTACCAGCAGGAAAACCTTGAAAGTTTTGCTTCTATTGTTCAACCAACAGCTTCAGGTTTCTGATGTATAATTATGATATTCTGATGGTTTCTCCAGGTCAAAAACTTTAGACAACTCCATGCTGAGTCAGGTTCAAATAGACTTAGACTCCAAGATAGAGAGGAAGAAGTCCCACTACAGCCAGGTGAGTGAACGCTGGCAGACGGCTTTATATCGGCTTCTATTACCAGCTTACAGTCGCTGTAACCTAACATCAAGGAGTCCCTCTGGGCTGAATGCTAGGCCTCCTTAGTATGGACATTGGCTACCAGGTCCTTCCACAGTAATCCACCAGATTAGGTCCCTACAACATTACATTTAATGAGAGAATAGAGAAATAAAATGCTGCCTGATTCTGAATAAACATTTTTCAGAACATTTCCACGGATCATGTATTTATTTATCCACCAGTAAAAGCAAAAAGTTAATGTTTAAATAAATGAGCTCTAATGTTTGAAGCAGCAATGTCTTTATGCAAATCGATGGATGTTTGCTGAGATCTTCAGAAACATAAATATTTAATCCTTTGAGTCCATCTTTAAAGAAGAGTTTATGGTTATTTAATCTCATTAAATTTAATAACCAGCCTGTTTCTGTTTTAGAAAGGCTTTAAATTCTAGGACTTAAATAAACTATTCAATAAATCAGAACAGAGAAAACTCTGTTTATTTCAGTCACTGTGAAACACTGATGTAGATTAATTACACAGACTGGCTGATGTCTTAAAGCCTTCATTTCTGTTATCTGCTCGCAGAGAATGAAAACATGACAAACGCGCCTCTTTGTTTCTGTTCTGCTTCAGCTTTCGAAGAGCAACTGTCAGTACCATAAAATATTTAAGGAGATCAGCAAAGAGGAGCAGCTGAGACAGAGTGAGTCTGCAATGATCACATCCATCTGCTCCACCTTAAATACTGGATGAAGGTTTAAATAAAAGCATCTGATGCTAAACCTACTTCAGGATGATGGGAGCTGAGTTCTAATAAAATGTGAAATGTTTGTTATTCTGCTTTAAACAATGAAGGATCCTCATGTTACCGAAGGCAAACTGATGTCATTTACCTGTCTGTCAGGTTACACCTGCGCCCTGCAAAAAGACATCCTCTACCAGGGGAGGATGTTCGTCTCTGATCACTGGATCTGCTTCCACTCCAAGGTTTTTGGCAAAGATACCAAGGTAGTGCAGAGCTCTGGGTGGGTTGGATGGTACTGATGGAGGCGAGGCTAAAGTCCTTTCTATGGAATAAACAGTCCTGCATCCCATTAAATGGTGTTTCTGCTTAGACAGTCCAGGTACTGGTGGTTCTAATGATTTTAGCTTTTTAATTTCTCTTAGGTGCTGAATTAACCTGTTAAAACTAAAGGTCCAAATTAAAGCTAACCTCCTAGAGAAAGTTTGTTATCTGTCTGAAATACTTTGTTTTGCAAAGACTATAGTTACAAGTTGGACGTTTGCAAACACTAATCCTTGCTATCCAGTTAGTTAACTTAAGCTTTAAGGGATTTAAGGTATGAATGGTTATAAAACATCAGCTCTGTGGTGCACAACTCTTAAATTACTTGTATTTGGGATTTAAAAATTCATAATCTTTGATTGAATGACCACAGGAAGTTACACCGACACCTTTAGCAGTCATTACCAAGCTTCTAGGATGCTCCGGACAGACAGGTCGGCCCTCTCCATCAGATCTTCTCAGCATCAGACCACAAGCCCCCCCTCTTTCCTTTCTCTTCACCTCTGTTGTTGTGGCCCCGCTTTGACAAAATTCAGTCAAAAGAAATCCATTTTCCAAGCACAGTCCTTTTAGTTTGGGGGTTTATTTTTCCTTTGGACAAACCTTTTCCCCTGCTTCTCTCATAAAAAACCATCAGCCCACCCGGATGCGTGGCGGTCCTACCAGACAGCCTATCTCTACCTGACCCACCCAAACTGCTCATAACTACTCAAAAATAAAGAAACATGACTGAATAAGAACAAAAGAAATAATGAAAAATAAAGTTAAATAACCTTAACTAGATTATCCAAAACAAAAATTCAATTAATAAAAAAATAATAATTGCTCTGTTGGGGGAGCCAACAGAGCAATTATTATTGCAGCAACACCAGACGCTTGGTGCTGCTGGTCCCAAAGAGAAACTTCCTGAGGAACATTTAACAAAGCAGAGGGGTGCAACAACGACTGAAGTGTTCATGTATAACTTAGACTTTGTCTTGTTTTTCGTCTCAGATTGCCATCCCAGTGACGTCTGTCACCAGCATTAAGAAAACCAAAACTGCCATCCTGCTGCCAAATGCTCTGGTGATCGCCACCGGAAGTGACAGAGTGAGAATCACAGAGCAGCAAAGATGATTAATGTTGACACCTTCTGAAGCGGATGGATTTCCCTTTCTGTCGCCACAGTACGTGTTTGTGTCCTTCCTGTCCAGAGACAACAGCTACAAGTTCTTGACATCGGTTTGTCTCCATCTAGAGGTAAGACAGAGCCCCCCCCCATGGATGTGAAATACTGAATACAGTAAAAAATGATGTCAAATGTAGGTGAAATACTGGCAGCTGTTGTTGCCAGAAACTTACCGTAAATAAAAAGTGGAAACCGTATAAAACGGTCCATCAGTTTGGCAACTTTAAATTTTACTATTGAAAACATGTTTTTTTACTGTAAATAATTGTAGAAACAACAAATACCATAAACCTTTATAAAGTAATGACCTGTAAAAAAATTACACTTTCTATTAATTTTAACATTAGCTGTAAAATAACAGATTCATTATGGTCCTTTTTACGGTAAATTGTTGCTAATTTAACAATGTTAGATAAACCTTATTATGGTGAAAAAACCTTTTTAAAAACTGGAATATGTGAAAACTTTTCAAAGCTAAAGCCCAATAAAAGAAACACAGTAAATTCATAAAACTCATCATTTTATTTTGACCTCTTCAGTTTTACGGTAAGTTCCTGGCAGCCACAGCTGCCGCTACTTTACCGCTAAAATACA